>CM067474.1:65147498-65163114 GCA_034552555.1 Semaprochilodus insignis
TGTGTTAGTGTACTGTAAGTAGTGTGCTGGTGTACAGTATCTCAGTAAGTGTAATGTGTTAGTGTACTGTAAGTAGTGTGTTGGTGTACAGTACCTCAGTAAGTGTAATATGTTATTGTACTGTAAGTAGTGTGCTGGTGTACAGTAACTCAGTAAGTGTAGTGTGTTAGTGTACTGTAAGTAGCGTGTTGGTGTACAGTAACTCAGTAAGTGTAATATGTTATTGTACTGTAAGTAGTGTGTTGGTGTACAGTAACTCGGTAAGTGTAATGTGTTAGTGCACTGTAAGTAGTGTGTTGGTGTACAGTAACTCAGTAAATGTAATGTGTTAGTGTACTGTAAGTAGTGTGATGGTGTACAGTACCTCAGTAAGTGTAATGTGTTAGTGTACTGTAAGTAGTGTGATGGTGTACAGTACCTCAGTAAGTGTAATGCGTTAGTGTACTGTAAGTAGTGTGTTGGTATACAGTGACTCAGTAAGTGTAATGCTGTCATGATCCAGGAGGATCTGCAAGGTTCCTAGACCTGGACCGAGGCTGGCTCCTACACCAAGGACTCTTTACTTTCTACTGGATTGTCATCTGTACACTTGTGAAAATTCCATGAAAAGACTTTTAGTTTGATCTGAAACACCTTTATTTTATTGCAAACCTTTCTTAGAAGTGAATGCTATGTCACATGTATATGGGAATTCCAAAAAGGCATTCGACTCTGAAACAAGTGAACACTGTGAAACCTCTTGCCAGCATCTGACTTAATTTAACCTCAAGGCTGGCACTGTTTAGCATTCTCTCTGCTCAAGGAGGTCTGGTTCAGCTCGTGACTAGCTTTATTATAAGTAAACGGCCTAATTCAATAGTGTTAGCTTAGACAAAATGAAGAAATCACAGAACATACAGAGTGCTGCAGGACTGGCGTTGGGAGTCACCATGCCCGACCAGAGCTACAACAAATATCAAAAGGGTGGGAATGTAATGGAATACAAATACACATTCATACCTAGGGGGGGGCAATTTAGTATCTCCAATTCACATGATTGCATGTGTTTGGAGTGTGGGCGGAAACTGGAGGTTTTTGCCTTATATTTCATTTTAATAATGTTTTATTAAATTTAATGACTTAGTAATATTACTTTTTACTTAGTAGAGATACTTCTGAGCCCCAAGTTCGAAAACTGCTGCACTAATCAATCACAAAGGGAGTCGTTTAGGAAGATCTAGTCAATAAACGCTCCTTAAAGCCCACAAGGGACTGGTACACCACATGCTTGACGCATTTCAGGATGCGACTCCTGTAAGTGTCTGTACATGCATATCTTTTCCTGGATTATGTTTGCCTGAGCAGCTGTCCTTCCACTGTAAAGGTGTATTTCGGGAACAGATGATGCCATGCTGACTCCTAAATGCACCGTAATGCTACTTGTGTCTCATCAAGAGCAAACAATCAGCAGAGCAGAGCATATGCTAGTCATCAACAGACAGAGATATGAAAGCACAGAAGCTCTGCAGGACACACATGGACTTATGAAATGAAACAGAGTGCAGGTGTACCTTTATCAGACTTCCTGGTATAAACAAAATGTGACAGCGCAAGATTACGATTATGACTGTTGTCTGTTTTTAGTAATGGCTATTGTCAATTTAATGCTATGTCTGGCACTTGTCTGCAAGCTCAAAACACACTCATAAAGTGTTCAGGTTTAACACATCTGTCTGCCTACTTGGGATAGGGTGACCAGACCCAGTCCCGGAAATGTGCTTGATTTGTTTAATATCATATTGTTTTATTAATTTATCTTTTCTTTTTTTTGCTACAAGCTAGTACAAATCCAAAAGCAACCAGATAAAAAGTTAACCGGTTAATCAATAGCACTTATTTCATCAGGTTCAAGAGAAATGTAAAGCTGTATGCCATCTGTGTAGTTGTGGAAGTTGACCCCATGTTCACAGATGACACAGCCGAAAGGCAGCATATAGGGTATAATGAAAGTAGTAGTGGCCCATAGAGAGACCCCTGTGGTACACCACAGCCAGTGAATAGAAGAATAGACTAAGACAGTGTTTCCTAACCCGGTCCTCAGGGATTTTTGAATGGTTTTGAATGTAGTTGGGTTGGACCACCTGGCCGAGCTTGTTGGACAAGACTAGTCTGAAAGAAATCCAAAATAAATCCGATTTAAATGATCTTTAAGATTACATTATTGACCGTTTTAATGTATCACTGATAATACAGCCAAAAGGCAGCATATACTGTATAATGAAAGTAGGAGTGGTCCAAATATAAGTGAATAGTAGAATAGATCAAGACCGAAAGTGTTTACTAACCCAGAGCATGGTCCAGAAAAACGGATCTGGGTTGCGATGTCTGAGCAGCCCGTAATTATCATTATTGGATCGGCATCTAATTTCAGGTTCAGGATCATGTATAATACTGTTAAATATCTCTGTCCTGTAACCCTCTAACGTAGGCCAGGTGGATAGATAGATAGATAGATAGATAGATAGATAGGTAGGTAGGTAGGTAGGTAGGTAGGTAGGTAGGTACTTTATTGATCCTGAAAGAAATTTAGCAGCCAGTAGCGGTTTCACAAAACAGCACAGTAAAACAGTAAAAAAAAAAAAAAAAAAAAGGGTTGTGCATTATGAAAAACCTAAATGGGTAGGTACCGGCAGCAGTATTGTTAACTGTTTATAAACTATAAACTATACATAGTACAGGTCACTATGGATACATGGATACATATATAAATACCTCACCTCGCAAGGAGGCAAGAAATATATACAAGAAATACAAATATAACTGTAGACCTGTAGAAAGACAGTGCAATAGTAATAAACAGCTATGTGCACATAGCTATGTGCTCAAGAGGCCTCCACCACACCACATTTTTCGCATGAAGGAGAGACAGCAGACACATCACGAGACATCATGCATAACTGACAAAATATTTAATTAGAATAAGAATTATGGGCTCATACAACCACTCAATCTTCTGTGGTAAACGTATGTCTGCTCACACAGATAGATTCATTGACTTTTAAGACCCATTTTACCTACAATGAGTAACACATTTTGTGAGGAAGAAAGCAAGAAATATAAACCTGTTATTAATACCTTTCATTATTCTCTTTATGGAGTGTGCACTAACTTTTACTATTACATATGAATCTGTTAAAAGCTAAATTAGCTTTCCAGGTAGATACGTTTAGTTCCAGTGGCTTTATAAGAAAGTCAACACTCCCAGGTGGTTATTTTCAGCCATACGAGATCAGACTCCTCCCTCTTTAAATGGGGAGAGACCAAAATACTCAAAACTGAAGGTCAAATTATTGTTTTAAAATCAGCGTTAAAATCTGGGGGAAAAAAACATGAATGGTTGGTATCATGTATAATAATAATGCAGAGAAAATATTATTTTCTGTCTTGTTCTGGCTACTGCTCTCCACAATTAGGGGGCATTTTCTTGCTAGCAGCAAGCTCTTTTTCACAAAGGGCTGAACTTTCTCATAAAAAGATAAGATGTTGAGTGATATGAGGTTACCAAAAACACTTTTGACCATATTGTGTATATTTTTCAAAACATGTGTCAGTATAACTTTGAAATACCGTATATTGATTTTACAGCATTATATCTAAAAATTTAATTCCCTAGAATACAATGGCATAGATTAGAAAATATATATATATATATTTTTACTAGCCACTTCATTACTCAATAGCTTCAAAAAACATTTCAGTTAACCTTGCTTGCCATATTGGAATCCCGGAATTAAAATGAATAAAATTAATTAATTAATATAAATTAATGAAAATAATTAATAAAAATAAATACAGTTAAGTTTTGGTATTATTAAGACTATCACATATACTGTATATTGTCATATAGTACATACATATTTGACATCATGGGTGTGAATAAATATATGTGATATTTTTGTTCTTTGTGGGTTCGTAATCCAACATAGCATGGTTTTGATCACTTAAAAGGTGTAACCTGATTTTTGGATTTCTTTCAGATCAGTGTTTCCCATCAAGACCGTACAGATGGCCCAACCCAACTTGCAACACATAGGAATTAAACAAAAATGTGGGCTGCGGGTCCCTGAGGACCGGGTTAGGAAACACTGTCTTGGTCTATTCTACGGTTCACTTGGTGTGGTGTACCACAGGGGTCTATTTATGGGCCACTCTGAATTTCATTATACAGTATATGCTGCCTCTTGGCTGTATCATCAGTGAACATGGAGTCAACATCTACTCCTACACGCATGACATGCAGCTTTACATTTCTGTAAATGGTTTGCATTTTGGTAAATGGTTAGCCGTTTATCAAGCATCATAAATTAAAACAGTCAGTACTGTAATCTTTAGGATCGCATAAATCTGATTGCTTTTGGATCCCTTTCAGACCATTGTTTCCAAACAAGCTCACCCAGACAGTTCATTCCAACTTGCAACACATAGGAATGAAAGAAAAATGTGAGCTGATGCGTCCCTGAGGACAGGATTGGGAAACACTTTCGTAGTCTATTCTACTATTCACTTGCTGTGGTGTACCACAGGGGTCTATCTATGGGCCTCTCCTACTTTTCATTATACATTATGGCATGCAGCTTTACATTTCTGTTGGACCTGATGAATTAAAGAGCTATTGATCAGCTGATAAACTGTTTGCTAAGCATAATACATTACACCTGTAATCTGTACTGTAATCTTTAATATTGTTTAAATCTGATTGGTTTTGGATTTCTTTCATCTTATTTTTTGATCCCATCAATCTGTTTTCATAATGTTCAAATCATCCGCAGATACAACCAAACCACTTCCGTCCACATGCCCTTTCACAAAACCACAATTTCACATTTTAGTGAGTAAGACTGACAAAGCTATTATGTTGTTTATGTACAGCAAATTTTGTAATTAATGCACTGCTTTATTGATTTGGTCTAATCAAAAGTGTTCTCCTTAAGACCTTTAACAAGTGTTCGGTAATAACGTTTAGTGCATTACCACCCAACATCTAATTTCATTCTGAGTAAGCCTTTTAGCTGGCTTCTTTCAGTGTTACGAGTCAATGGTTCATTCATGTCGGTTCCTAGAACTGATGCAGGCAAGGCTTTCTGTCCAAAAAGCATATGGATTATTAAAAAGAGACGGAATTAGGTTATTTGCCGCAGCATCTCGATTGATCAGAATCTTTTTCTGGCTGTAATTTAAATAGCCCCATTCTTTTCTATGCAATTCCTGTTTACACCAATTCCAGTTGCACTTGCTTGAACATTTCATGATGAATGGGCCACTAAAAACCAGTAGGGGTCAAATCTTATTACAATAAGGCACATTAAAGTGTTTTAACATTGAAACACAATATTCTCTCCACAACTGCTGGAGCAGTTGGGCGCTGGGATGTGATTATAGCCTTATATGATCAAGTACATGAACAAACAGAGAGGTCACTTTTGATTTCAGGTTGACTGTGAGAGGACTTTTCCTTTTCCTGTAATGGTGCCATTTCGGAGAAACTGGAAATGTTAATGGGGACAGCCCAAAGGTGGCATAGTAGTTAACAGCATGACTCCCAGTTAGATGTTTAGTCCCATTCTGTTTCTGATATATGAGCCTGACAAACCTGTTTCTGATATCAAGACTATCAGGAATGTCTGGGTGGATTGTTTACGTTGCCCTATTATGGAAAGAGTTGTAGGACAAGCCAGCCTTACGGTTTCGTGTGACGAAATGTGTAAATACACTCTGTCACACACAATATGAGTCACATGGATACTGACATTTCATTCACGTTTTTCCTTTGCTGGTGCCAGTTACATTCTATTGAATAGAAATATATGGAGCCTCCCAAAGAACACAACAGAATGAAGGAAAAGGTCAGTTACATCAAAGAATAGATGAACTATGCCATAGTAAAGGTGTGTTTGTGTGTGTGTGTGTGTGTGTAATATAGTGATATTCAGTGACAATATATGTATATACACTGTGTATATGGAGAACAAGCGTCCAGACTCTTGTATATTTCACCCAGATGGTGGAATGAACTTCCGCTGGCTGTCCGAACAGCAGACTGTCTGGCTGTCTTCAAAAGCAGACTACAGACCCATCTCTTTGCTTTGTAAAGCACTTAAGTGAGCAACTAATCAATGTATATATTGAAATGGTTTGTTTTGCACTTAGGTTGAGCATAACGTTTCTGCTATCTAGGTATGAGAACCGGCTTGGAATAGCTAGGTAGTGCACTTACGCTGTATTTAACTCTGTATTCTTCTTTCCAGGTATCAGCACTGGCCCTTGCTCGGGCAGGGTCTGAGCTCAAGGCAAGTTTTAGACTCTAACCTTCTTGTACTAGCTAGGAAACATTCTGTCTGGATAAGAGTGTCTACTAAATGCCAGAAATGTAAACATAATGTAAATATATATATACAGTATCATCACCCAGAAGGAAGTGTGGGATTGCAGTGCTGTTGGGAAGGAAGATAAAGGTTACCAGGAACAATAAATGATGATACATTTAGACTGATATGGGTAATATTTATTGAGCTACACATACAGAAGTAGTGTCTCTCAGTATGGTGTTGGGCCGCCATGTTTGCTAACATGGAGTTGTAGAGGTTCCTAATGGTGTTGAGGTTTCGAGACCAATATATCACATAATTATTATCTCTCACATATACCATATGTATTTCATTAGCTTCATTCTCTTAGTATTTTATATCCAGACTCACATACTTATAGGCTTAGGCACGTAATCAAAAATCTTGGGTGGACTTTTACTAGTCCATTTGAAAGGGACCACAAATCAGGTACTTCCTTTCATCTGAAGTGTAGCCAACCAGCTACTCCTCTAGTGCCAAGTGTAGGCCTTATCGGTTTTTCTTTATGCTGGCCACTGTGAATTATTGTTCAAGTGACCTCGGAGTTGCAGACCAACTCTTCTGGAAATCTCCAGGTGTAAGGGGCCTCTGAAAAACATATTTGAGTTTCCTTCCTCTTCATTAACTATGCATGTATTTTAACACTCTTTTGTTTATTCATATCACAGTTAGGTGTAACCAATGAGTTGTAAAAGGTGACAACACCCCACTGGGGAGATATACAACCTTTAGTAACTTGGTCAACCTTTGGAGATCTCTGGGTATTTGCCAGGAGCTTCTCCCCGGCTGAAAGCTTTTCAATAAAAGTCTGCCAGTGATGGTTGTTGGGTCACTCCACGCATGCCGGATAGTCCATTGGTTCTCCCTCTCTGTGGTTCATGTAGGTCTCCCAGGTCCCTTTTTTGCTGGAAAGTGCCTACTTTTTTTCCATTGTGCCAACAGCGTGCTATGGTAGTATCTGCATGACCAATATGGCAGACAGTTCGTTGATTAAATCGTCCCACTTTCCAGACCCCTCTTGAACTCTTCCAACTGCTCGAATTGCTTTTCGAACTATATACTTCACTTTCTTTTAACTGTCTTTTCCCAAAGATAACAACTATCAAGAAGGCTAAACTTCACCCACGCTTGGCAAATACACATCACGCATCCTGTTAACCTATCTGTATTCTTTGGACTAACCACAAGTGCATGCTTTCTGAGCCCTTAACTGAGTAATGCAGGTCTGTGGTCCAGCTTTTCTCTCTTTATACAACAATAAAGCAATGAGGTTTCAGGAATCAGCTGTGTAAGTTGCTAGGTCCTCACAACAAAATGAATTTTCATTCAAACGTCATCCAGACACTAGACTTTTCTTATTTTTAACAGGAGGTAACGTCTCATTTGCATATCTAAACACACTTTTTCACAAAACACCCAATGCAAGAACATGCCGCTAGAATATATGTGATCAACTGACAAAGGCTCATTGTAAAACCTATTGGTTTAAATTAATACCTGTTCAATACAAGACATGCCTACATTTAAAATAGACATAAAATAAATGAATTACAAATATATAATTAAATAATTATCACATGGCATTTGTCCTGTAATAATGTACTCACTGCCCACTTTATCAGAAACACACAACTTATACTTCCACTCACTGGCCACTTTATTAGAAACACCCACCTTGTATACTTTCACTCACTGGCCACTTTATTAGAAATACCCATCTAGTACTTCCATTCACTGGCCACTTTATTAGAAACACCAACCTTGTACACTTTCACTCACTGGCCACTTTATTAGAAACACCCACCTTGTATACTTTCACTCACTGGCCACTTTATTAGAAATACCCATCTAGTACTTCCATTCACTGGCCACTTTATTAGAAACACCTACCTTGTACACTTTCACTCACTGGCCACTTTATTAGAAACACCCACCTTGTATACTTTCACTCACTGGCCACTTTATTAGAAATACCCATCTAGTACTTCCATTCACTGGCCACTTTATTAGAAACACCCACCTTGTATACTTTCACTCACTGGCCACTTTATTAGAAATACCCACCTTGTGCTTCTATTCACTTGCCACTTTATTAGAAACACCTACCCTCTGCACTTCCACTCACTGGCCACTTTATTAGAAACACCTACCCTGTACACTTTCACTCACTGGCCACTTTATTAGAAACACCTACCCTGTACACTTTCACTCACTGGCCACTTTATTAGAAACACCTACCCTCTGCACTTCCACTCATTGGCCGCGTTATTAGAAACACCTACTTAACCAGAGGCAGAATTGTTCACAGTGGTGGTGACAGAAACCAGGCGTCTAGAGAGAATGCTTCTAAAAGCAGAAATCACAGGAAGATGATTTATTAGATGAAACTCATCTATGAATCGCTTTGCAACAAGTGACTTTCAAAACCTGTGATGAAGCTGAACTCCACAAGTCAGTAAATCTAGACGTGCCCTTTCCAACAAGTCCTTGTATCGCATTGCTGGCCTTCAGGGAACCAGAGATCCGGATCCCTAAATCTTGAATCTTGAATCTGACTCAGGTGCAACCTGGCCAACGTTGCATGACTTTTATTGAAACCTGCGATAAGGACGTCTTAACGTCTAATCTCCTAATCACTGTAGATCAGTGCAGAAATGCAAAGCCGTACTCCACAGGTCAGTACAGCGTGACAAACCCTTCCCAATGATCACACTGCTAGTCTTCAGGAGACCACAAGCCTCCTCATGCCTTCTCTGAGACGTCCATGTTGCTAGAGTCATAAACACCTGATCAGCTTCTAGTCAACATCAAGCCTAAAGCTCCCTCGCCAAGCAGTATAGTCGACTAGTCCTATGCAACCCCTATATGCTTACTTACTGAATATGCTTGCTGATGTCTGAGGCACTGTTTTATGATAGTTTGGAGGTTTTGGCCCAGACCTTTATGGCGGTGAGGCACATTCAGAGTGTTGTAAGGCCAAATAATGCACACAGAATGCTTAAAAAAGTCAAATATAACCAGAATAAAACTCTCTCCAAAGATGAAAGAAAGATGCCAGATTAGTATGCAATCGGTATATCATTCGGTCTATTCCCCCAGTGCATCAGATGGCACAGATCTATGAAATGCATCACATGGAATTATAGCATTATTAGCTGAAAGTGTGGCTCAGCTATCCTGAATGTTGCTGGGAAACTACTACCATCAGATAAACATTGCCGCCTCCGTGGGAAGGCCCCCTGAAACACCATCCCCATTCCTGTGATGTGCGTAGGTTCTTTCTCCATTTTTTTCAGGCATGTGCTAACACATGTTCGTCAGAAACACGGGAGACTTTTAAGGACCTTTAGTGGTCTGAGAAGAGGAGGCGTTGGGGTTTCCCCATACAAGAGGAAGCCCTAGAGCACTTCTCCTACCATGACTTCGCCTGCAAGGAACAGCCTGGCGCTGTTTTGACTCTCTTCTCTTGCCTTTTATCACCAACACATCTCAATTACTGACTCTGTTTAAACAGGCCTGCACGCAAGCACCTCTTTCAGTCCGGCTGATACTCGCTCTATCACCTTAGAAACATACCACCCTAAACAGGACAAGTGTCTCATGAAGGGATTGTTTACCCTTACAGCCCAATCTAATGGGCCCTGCAGCGAGTAGTAAAGTCCATTTGGATCCTCTTAACAACCGCTGCCCACACGTTCAACAAACATGACCTCTAAATGACATTATGGAGTGCTCTGACGTAACGTTTTGTTTTTATGTAACGCTGATTTTCTCCTCGCTCTCAGAGTTGAAAGCTTTAAGCGCTGTTTGTCTGTTGGGGACAGTTTGGGTGGTCTTCCAGGTGGTTTCCGTGTTCTCTGTTTTGGAAGCTCATTTGTCTTTCCCCTGTCTTATGCAACTGAAGGACAATAAGCAACATGGTAGATTAGCTTAACTCTGTAGTTCTACAGTTCCAGACTGTAGTCCATCTGTTTCTCTGTGTACTTTATTACCCTGTTCTTCAATGGTCAGGACCCCCACAGGACCACCACAGAGCAGGTATTATGTGGGTGGTGGATCATTCTCAGCACTGCAGTGACCCTGACGTGGTGGTGGTGTGTTACTGTGTGTTGTGCTGGTGTGAGTGGATCAGACACAGCAGTGCTGGACTCGTCAACCAAACAACTATCCAGCACAACAGTGGGCAGCGTCCTGTGGGCAGCACTGGAGGAATTGATCCCATTCTTCTTTGCAGATTAGCTTTAATTCAGACATACTGAAGGGCTTTTGATCATGATCTTCTCATTTATGGTGCTGGCTGAGAATAGTCCACGTCCTGTGACCACTGATGAAGGACTAGAGGATGACCAGCACAAACTGTGCAGCAGCAGATGAGCTATCGTCTCTGACTGCACATCTACAAGGTGGTCCAGCAAGGTAGGAGTGTCTAATAGAGTGGACAGGGAGCGGACACAGTGTCTAAACACTCACACCAGCACAACACACACTAACACACCACCACAACGTCAGTGTCACTGCAGTGCTGAGAATGATCCACCACCCACATAATACCTGCTCTGTGGTGGTCCTGTGGGGGTCCTGACCACTGAAGGACAGGGCAACAACGTATGCAGAGAAACAGATGGACTACAGAGTCCTCAGTGAGTGGACATACTATATACTGTATATGGCATCTTTTATAATGGAATTCCAGGATGTGTTCCTTAATGCCAGCCACTATAACATGAGCACCACTCTAACAAATGACCTGCTGCACGATAAATAAAGCGTGGCTAGTGTGCATTGCGTACGGGTGTGCCTGCTTGGTACTTTTAGGGATGCATCGTCCACTCTGTCCGCGTGTCGAGGCATTGCTGCTTGATACTCACTGTAACTCACTAGGTGTCATGTAACTTGAAAACACTACTATTCAAAGCCCAGCCGATTGGTGGTTAATTAGTTGTCCCCTTGTTTGGTCCTCGTTCATCATCATAGTGACAGTGTGACCCAAATGTCCATCGGGATAGAGTGAATGGAAAGCCTCGTCTCTTTGTTTCTCTTCAGTTGTGCAGCCTCTGCAGTCGATGGAAGAGGGAGTGTTGGAAGTTCCACAGAGAAGGCTGCATGTCTTCACCCAGGTGAGCATTACAATACTGGGCATGCACCTATACAATCAAGCAATGATTCCATAGGATCTGTATGGTAATCTGTATATTGTAAATGGCCAGATCAATATTGTTGCTCTAGCCTTCATTAATAATGAACGTAGTAAACAATAACACTGATCGAATTAATCATTCAGTGGAATCTATCAATGGCTTGATCGAGTCCCAGAGGTCAACAGCCAGTGTTTGAATGGTGCTGACAGAAATCAATAGCAAATAGATAGTTTAGTTGCTAATGAGTAGCTATCTGGGTGACTACTGTTGATTAACCCCTCAGTTCTGGGCTACTTCTACCTTCAGCTGGAAGGTCAGGCTTTTATGACTATGGTAGGACTGATACAGAAACAGGGTGGAGATGGGGTGGAGGTGGGGATTGCAAAAAGTTCATCACAGGAATGGAACAATGTCAATGTATAGGGTGTTAGACTGGAAGAAGGACTTCAGTTATTACCCTATTCTATTACCCCATTCATCTTTACCTTACAGACATCAGAGTTTCCACTGGCAACATTCCTCTGTGGCGGCCCGCCCAATGAAAATCTTTCCCGCCACATCAAGAACATAAATAAATAAATAAATCTAAGTAATCATTCATCAAATCCAAACCCTTGGTGACTCGCCTAGGAAAGCTGATTCCAACCCCCTGAAAAACGTGTGAACTAAACCAGATCCCCACCCACCCGAAACCACCCCCACACATTCACAGAGCGGTCAGTAAGCCAGAAACTCCTTCATTCACACTAACTACCGTTGCATGACATGAGTGATACAGCAGTGACTGTGACAGCTCACATGTAAGGACTACGCATGTACAGCGCCTGCCCTGCAGAGCTGTTTAGCAGACTTACAAACTGGAACTTCTTACAAATCACAAAACAGGAAGCGTGAGCGTTTGTTTACCCTCCGGAGTTTTCTAGCCTGTGATTGTGCCATCACGTCAAGCATAAACTAATGTTCACAGTAGCAGGCAATAAAGCAACAAGCGACCAGTCATTTCCTATGGGAGTATGTGATTTGTAGCCACGATTTAGCAACAAGCGGAGTTTCGATTTTCTCAACTGTGTGCAAATGAATTATCATGTGGTGAAGCCACATTGTAAACGATTGACTCCAACAAATTCTACAGTCGTAGACACGGAGGTCCGCTCTCTGAACTATTTGTTCCTGCCAGCATTTTGTATCTATCCTTAGCAGTGTGGTGGTAAAGATGGAGGAGGCTCTTTCTCCTTTTCACAGTTTATGCTTATGTCTTTGCACATACACATTTGACAAAAAATAAAGTGTGGAAGAAAGTAGCGCTTATCGTTGGAGTCTCTGGTGAGTTAGGTCACTCGAGAGATAGCATGGTTAGCCAACATGCTGACCGGCCAATAACGCTAGCCACATTTCCTTTGGGAGTACGCAATTTGTAGCCATGATTTAGCATCAAGCGGCACAGTGTGACAAGGGACGAATCGAGTTGAGATTTTCTCAACCTTATGCAAGTGAATTATAACGCGGTGAAGCATCATTGTAAACGATAGGCTCCAATGATTTCCTCAGACCAACAGTAGAGACGTGTGTACATCTATGCATATATACACATACACATTTGAAGAAAGACAAAGTGTGAAATAAAGTAGTGGATATTGTTGGCGTCTCTGGTGAGTTAAGCTATACGATATTAGCCAACATGCTAACTGGCCAATAAAGCTAGCCACGAATGCAAGCAGTAATGTTTCCATACAAACTCGTTCCTCAATAATAATACACGCCTTCAAAACTAGCTAGCTTGTACACGTCCGTGCGTCAAAGCGAGTGACCTCTAACACCCACAAGAGACAAACTTGGGGTGACATAAGCAACTACTCTCACACTAGTAGATGACCAAGCCACAAGAGACCTATCATTTCCTATGGAAGTACTCGACTTGTAGCCACGATTTGAAGACAAACCGCAATCAATACACCAACACAGCGACAAGCGACAAATTGAGCTGAGATTTTTCCAACTTTATGCAAATTAACTATGACCCTGTGATGCAGCATTATAAGCAATTGGCTCCAGCGATTTCTTCAGACCAGACTGCAGTTTCAAGGTCCTTGGCTTCTGCTCTCTGGACGTTTTGTTCCTACCAGCATTTCATTCCAATTCCCAACAGTTAGCCAGCTTGCTAACCGGCCAATAAAGCTAGCCACGAATTCAAACAGTTATGTTTCCATCCAAATGGCATACAAATGTGTGCATTCAGAACTAGCTAGCTTTCTTGGACCTCATACACTCCCACACACAACAATGCAAGTCCTAGTGTAAACACAGCGTAAGTCTTTGGAAAAAGCCTGTGTAGGACATGGTGTTTAACCGGTTTGTTGTTTAATAGAAGCCTTAAATGATATTATTAGTGCCGGAGCGGTTTCTCTGATGTATAGACCCGGAGAGAGCATGGGGTGGAGCTGTAGTTACAACAGTCATTGATTCACATTGCCCCACGCCAAGCCTGTTGATCCACAGGAAGCATTAGATATATCTGTAAATGAATCAGTGGGATGGCACCCCAGTCATGGAGCTGTCCAACGGGATGGTACATTTGAGCTATGAATCATTAGGCCTGCTTGACTGGATTTAAAGAAGCATAGCGAGTAAATGGCTGCATAAGAATAGCTTTATTCATAGTTCTTTTTAATGTGGTTATTTTTGTCTGTTCCAGCTAGAAAGATGTATCATGTATCATGAAAAAGGATGGTGATACGGTGGTAGACTTCTTTAACCTAAGAATAAACCAGGCAGGCTGCGTGGTTACTCAGACAGGCTTCTTGAAGTGGTGAATACAATTAAAGTATTCAGTTGCTTCCACAGAAGCTCAGACTACTGTCCATTTAAAGACGAGTTGGTGGATGCTTCATGATAAGGAGGATGATGATAATGAAGATGATGTTAAGGTATCGCATTTCCAGTTCAGGAGACTCATTAGATGCTTCCTGTGAAGGTTCCTCCAGAGAAGCGAGCATAAAGAAACTCCCGAAATAAAACTGAAAGTGGACCTCATTCTGAAACCAAGAGCACACCCAGCACATCCACCGACCTAAACATTAAACATGCTCTTGCTCACGTCTGGTAACAGAGATGGAGAGTAAATCAGCTTTTCCCTGACTCTAAAAGAAGGATCATATGATCCTAGAATGTGACCAGCTGAGTGTTTGATGTTATGACTGGCTGAGAGGAATACATGACTGTTTGGTTAACAGGATACTCAGGGTCATAACCAGGACCAAAACTGAGCACATGTCTAATTTAAATAATAACCTCACTGCCAAATATATTATGCCATAAACAGCTAATAAACAGATATTACTGTAACTCTAGTTTATTCCTTCATCTTCTAAGCCACTTATCCTTCTTGTTCACAAGGGGTGCTGGAGACAATCCCACATAATGTGGCCTAATCTATCTGCTGATTTATGAATTATGTTCATGACACTGTGCTATCAATACTGCTGCTGTCCAAGGAAAAACAAGTATTTCTGTTGGTCCGTTCATCATGAAATATTCACGCAATGTAAATAGTACTGCATTGTAATGATGCATACAAGTAAAAATTGACATACATGTTTTTCATTGGACAGCGACACAATGCTAGTTACTAGTTAAAACTACATTATTTATTACTTGTTTTCCACTCACAGTCCAATTTAATCATTTTTTCCTTTATTTTGTTCACTAATATAGCCAACCACAGAGCATTTGAACACTAATATAGCCAAACAGAGCATTTGATCNTATAGCCAACCACAGAGCATTTGAACACTAATATAGCCAAACAGAGCATTTGATCGCTAATATAGTCAACCACAGAGCATTTGAACACTAATATAGTCAACCACAGAGCATTTGATAGTTAATATAGTCAACCACAGAGCTTTCTAAGCTAACACTGACAACCACAGAGCGTTTGATCACTAATATAGTCAACCACAGAGCGTTTGATCGCTAATATAGTCAACCACAGAGCGTTTGATCGCTAATATAGTCAACCACAGAGCGTTTGATCGCTAATATAGTCAACCACAGAGCGTTTGATCGCTAATATAGTCAACCACAGAGCGTTTGATC
>CM067474.1:65168076-65181652 GCA_034552555.1 Semaprochilodus insignis
TTGACCGCTAATATAGCCAACCACAGAGTGCTTGATCACTAATTTAGCCAACCACAGAGCATCTGATCGCTAATATACCCAACCACAGTGTGTTTGATTGCTAATATAGCCAACCACAGCGTGCTTGATCACTAATATAACCAACCACAGAGCATCTGATCGCTAATATACCCAACCAGAGTGCTTGCTTGCTAATATGGCCAACCACAGAGCTTGTAGCATATCTACTAGGCAGCTAGTATAAGCAAGATGATATAGCCAGCAAAGTTACGAGCAGCCCAAACAAAGAATGAATTAGGGGATTTGGGTCTTGCAGATAGTCTGTTAATTGCGTTCACAAATTTTCACATATATATCATTAGCGACATGTATAACATAATACATAACTGTAGAAGTCGATGTCACTCTGCGTGCATAGTGTCCCATACAGAGATAAGCATAGCGGTCAGTTCAGTCCCTGGCCAAACCACAGTAGCGCTAATGTCAGCTGAGAACCAGTCACAGCTCATAGTCTCATTGCTGTTTCCACAAAGAAGAAACTACCAAAAGCTATTACAAAGTTCATTACTGTATTGTGTAACTGGAGCAGACTGTTACATGACTGTAGGCTAAGGATGACATCATTTGGTAACTTGTTTTTTACCCACAAAAGTGTTTTATTAGTCATCACAACATCACGTCAGAGCTGCTAAGCTCAGTATAACAGAAAATGTAACAGCTGACAGCTATGACTCGCTGGCATAATGAGCTGCGGTCATACAGCCAAAAACCCCAGGTAAGCGTGCAAACATACAAGTGCACTTCTTCCCTAAACAGCCTATTATACAAACATCCCAGTCGATCAAAGTCAAACAGATACTGACACTCATCATCCCCACACATGCCTTGTTATGCTTTCTGAAAGAGATCCTGAAAGCAGGCTCTGTGAAGCCTTACCACGCCTTGAGTTTCATTCAGACATTCAGGTCTTTTTCTCACTGTTACTCTCTTAGGACTCTAACAGTTGTTGGTTATTCTGTATTCAATATTGCATAAACATGTAAAATCTTATCCTGTTATTATATTGCTGGTGTGCTTTGTCTTGCTATGCAGTGTTGACCACAAGAGGATGGGTTCCTCTTTTCAGTCTGGTTCCTCTCAAGGTTTCTTGCTCTTGCACTAAGGGAGTTTTTCCTTATATATATATATATATATACACACACACACACACACACACACACACATAAATATATATATGCTCACCTAATGTTATGAAATGCCCAATATATATGCTATGCTGTTTGAAAGGTATAGGAGAAGAACATACATACAGTATGCAACATTAGTGCAAATGACAGAACTGTGCAATAGCAGCCAATTATAGATTCATGTATCCTTAATAAATATACAGCCATCATACATATAGTGTACATAATGCAGTACAATAATAATCATAATCACCATCAGTGTATTGTGCAAAATGTGCAGTTTGTGCAGTTAAGCAGTCGGTAATGTTCTAGTGGTCAGTCTGTGCACTTAAGCAGTCTGTAATGTTCTGGTGGTCAGTCTGTACAGTTAAGCAGTCTGTAATGTTCTGGTGGTCAGTCTGTACAGTTAAGCAGTCTAATGTTCTGGGGTCAGTCTGTGCAGTTAAGCACTCTAATGTTCTAGTGGTCAGTCTGTGCAGTTAAGCAGTCTGTAATGTTCTGGTGGTCAGTCTGTGCACTTAAGCAGTCTGTAATGTTCTGGTGGTCAGTCTGTGCACTTAAGCAGTCTGTAATGTTCTAGTGGTCAGTCTGTGCACTTAAGCAGTCTGTAATGTTCTGGTGGTCAGTCTGTGCACTTAAGCAGTCTGTAATGTTCTAGTGGTCAGTCTGTACAGTTAAGCACTCTAATGTTCTGGGGTCAGTCTGTGCAGTTAAGCACTCTAATGTTCTAGTGGTCAGTCTGTACAGTTAAGCAGTCTGTAATGTTCTGGTGGTCAGTCTGTGCACTTAAGCAGTCTGTAATGTTCTAGTGGTCAGTCTGTACAGTTAAGCACTCTAATGTTCTGGGGTCAGTCTGTGCAGTTAAGCAGTCTGTAATGTTCTGGTGGTCAGTCTGTGCACTTAAGCAGTCTGTAATGTTCTGGTGGTCAGTGTGTGCAGTTAAGCAGTCTGTAATGTTCTGGTGGTCAGTTTGTGCAGTTAAGCAGTCTGTAATGTTCTGGTGGTCATCTCGTAGATGAGAGGACTGAGCATGAACTACATTACTGGTCAGATGCCTATGGTTGGTCTCCAACCATAGGCATCTGACCAGTAATGTTCCATAGTCTGGTGGTAGTCCTTGGTTTCACACTCCTGTATCATCACCAGATGGGAGAAGAGTGAAGACGTTGTGTTGAGGATGAGTTTTGTCCTTGATGATCACTTAATTCATGCACTCTGACTCCCTATACCATCAGTATTTAGGTGACTGCCAAGATTATCAGTGTTTGTGTAGCTGGTATAAGAGATCATAACTGTGCAATATCTTCAAAATATCTCTGCAGTATCTCTCACTAACTGTGCAATATATATCTGTGCAATAATATAGTTTCTTATTGTATTTTTTTTTACCTAACGAAAGAGATTTTATTTACTTTTGTTCCACTGTTATTCTACTGTAATGATGCAAATTTCCTCATGCGGGATAATAAAACGCTATCTTATCTTACTGACGGCTTGTGCAAGGTGTGTGAATGTTTATGAAACATCTGATCTTTCCCTTTGCTCAATAATGGACTGTACGTCCTTCTGTAGTAGTTTGTGTTTGGTAGATGTTTCCTGCTGGTCCGTATGTCTCCGATGCTGTGATTTATACACTCATCTTAGAACGGTCATTTGAATGGTGACTTTGACTCGGCCATTCTAAAACTTCACAATTCCGTGCCAGACGCTCTGACGCGGACTTACTCACTTCTCACAGTGCTGTTCCTGAGTCAGCTCATGGCATCAAAGGTTCCAAAGGCGTCAAGCCTCTTAAAGTCTAAAAGGGGCTTGTAGGTGGACCCACAGTCCAGTTCCTTACATCTATTACTGTATAACATGTATATGTTAGTTTCATAATAAATACTGAATTATTCATATTACTTACCAGTGATGTGTTTGGATGACCTGGTACACATTGCTTTCTAAGGCGTCTTCGATTTAAAATAGTCCACAATTAAAGAATCTGAAGCTCTTCACATGTAAAATGACTTCAGCACTATTTCTGAGTCAGTATCCACGTGTAAGCTAATCTGTGACACTGACCATGTGTTGTACAGAAAGGTCAGATGGTGTTCAGATGACTCCCAGAAGCATTTGGCCTACTTGGACAAACCTGGGAGTCCATGCCTGCTCAAGTGCATGAGCTGCATAAAGGTGAAAAGAAGGACATACAAAGTGAAAGAAGGGCATATGAAAAACAAAAAGATTCTACTTTTCACTCCAACTGTTATGCTGATAACTTGAATTTGTAGTATAAACCTTTAAGTTTATAAACCTATAATTTAAAAAGCAATACAAGATAGAAGCATTCTTACTTAACTGTGGACAGATTGGATTTGGCTTGGACTGGACAAGTTTCTGGATGTAGGCCACATCAATGACACTGATCACAGAATTGTGCAGTGATTACAGAGTATGATAGCAGATGATAATTTATGATTGCATTTGGCGTGCCAAAGGCCATAATGTGTCTACCAGCAGCAGCCAAAATCCTAGGAAATTCTCCTCGGAATTGTGCCAGGAAAGGCATCCGCCAAATCTGGCCCAACTGTGCAATTCTTTGATGAAAGAGTGGCTGAACATTCATGTGGCCTACAAATATATATATATATATATATATATATATATATATATATATATATACTATTTTGCACAGTTTAAACTTTCCATGTCCACCACAGCCCATTAACCTGGCCCAATTCTTAGGAGAGTTTCCTGTAGACTGGGATTTTGGCCACTGCTGGTAGACCCGTCTGACCGTACGCTTCCATACACCTGCAGATTCAGCTACTTCCTTCACACTATGGCCTTTGGCACACCCAAATGCAATCAACCACTATCACATATATACTGTATATGATGTATATGTACTGACATAGTACATTGGTGAACAGACCAAAAGAAATGGCCCCTGGAAACTCTTTGAGTCATGGACTTGACATTAAAAGTAAAGCACGTTTTGCCTTCTCCTGTAAAGTTATGGAACCCTTCTTCTTCTTCTCTTGTTTTGTTTGGGAGGCTTTTTGCTGCCTCTTGCTGTTAGACGTGAGTACTACACATGCACTGTTGAACTCACGTGCGTCACCAGCTTTTGCATATTTCAGAGTGACAGCGTACTTTGATAGCAAACTGCTTACAGGTTAGCGAGCCTGCATGTGCTGGACATTGGAAATCTCCCATTCGCTCTTCATTCATGCATACACGGCAGAGCCGCTATCCAGAGAACTGGCATTCGGCTAGAGATCTGCTCAGTGTCAGCGAGGTTCTCCCATTCAGGGCTGGAGAGTGGAGCACAGAGCTGCAGAACTGTTTACGTTGTCTGTACTAGGGAAATATCTGTGTGGCTAGATTAAACGAACCTCAAACATCAGAACTGTTTACGTACTCCCATCATCATTTGCACCACAGTTTGGGAACCACTGAAACAAGATGAAACGAAAGTCTGATAGCCTGCGTAATGCTCTGCATACAGCATTCTGTATGGTCTATGTAGGAGCACTAGTTGGTATATACAGCCTTTCGATGAGCACTCGAATGCAGCCTGAGCTGCATAAACAGCTCGTTTTGAATTTGCTGTTTTTGTGATGTAGAAAAGTAAAAGCCAACACGTTTATATATAACCACTTATTCAACCAATAGCTAACAGAACAGAGCTCATTTACATAAATGCATCTCAAAATGTAAAATAAATTCTGGTTAAAAATAAATAGTGTGCAGATCATGTACAAGTGAAATGCAGGATATGGGCACTTTAAGGAATGGGAGTATATAACCACATAGTAAACCACATTTCTAATTTGTTAATCTAGATCGTCACAGCTGATCGTGTTTTATGAGTAGTCAGACCAGGCTTTGCCTAGACGTGTTCACTTCAGTCTGCCACGGGGGCGTCACCCACCCTAAATTTTTGGGACCTCTAGCCCTGAATATTTTTTACCCAGCCCTGCACTTTCACCTACTCCTAAAACAAGAGAGAGGGAGAGAGAAGGAAAAGCGAAAGAGGAAGAAAGAGATAGAGATCGTGAGCACGTGTGAGAAAGATAGCATGTGCACAAGACATAAAGAGTGTGCCGGCAAGACAAAGTGCATGTGGGGAAAGGACAAAGACTGGCCCAGGAAAAAGACACGGGAGAAAGGAAAAGAGTGCACGGGAGAAAGGTAAAGAGCGCATGGGAGAAAGGTAAAGAGCGCATGGGAGAAAGGTAAAGAGCGCATGGGAGAAACGTAAAGAGTGCATGGGAGAAAGGTAAAGAGTGCACGGGAGAAACGTAAAGAGTGCACGGGAGAAAGGTAAAGAGTGCACGGGAGAAAGGTAAAGAGCGCATGGGAGAAAGGTAAAGAGCGCATGGGAGAAAGGTAAAGAGTGCATGGGAGAAACGTAAAGAGTGCACGGGAGAAAGGTAAAGAGTGCATGGGAGAAAGACATCAACATGCTGGCCCAACACCACACTGAGAGACACTACTTCTGTATGTGTAGCTCAATAAATATTGATGATATCAGTCTAAATTTATCATCATTTACTGTTCCTGGTAGTCTTTATCTTCCTTCCCAATAGCACTGCAATCCCTCACTTCCTTCTGGGTACAACTATTGTTTTAATGATGATGATGGATGATGTGCCTCTAAAATGGCTAACGCAGATCTTGCTGAGGAGATTAGATATAATTCACTTGTAGAAGGAGAACGTCACAGGAACAGTTTTATGGACTAATGAGTCTAAATTTAGAACATAAATGGAAAAGAATTGAAGCTGCCATAAAGGGAAAGTGATGTAACCTCATAGTTAGTTCATGAGGCTTCCATGTAATAGCCTGGGTTTAGGTTCTCAAGGGATTTGAGGCCTGCAGAGGATGAGAAAAAGACACTATGAAGCACCAGGCATGTGGGAAGCAGACACTCTTCCAAAAACTTGTGCCATGCAGGATGGCAGAGTATGGCGCCCCCCAGTGTAGAGGTTAGGTGAAGCAGTGGAAGCACAACTGGCAAAGGTTTCTAATTTCTAATGAGGCATGAGCTTATGTCCTCCACGGTGTCCTTGTCCAATGCCACTAGCAGCCCCCGACTTGACTCGGCAAACATGGCAGCCAAAGCCACCCCTAAGGTGAGGTGTTATGATGGTACAGTAAGTTGGTCAGCTTACCTGCGGCTGTTTTAGCTGGTTAGAGCAGCAGCGTGGTGGGGAGACCAAGGAAAGGTAGTGCAAGTCCATTAGAGGTCCCTGCCAACGGTAAAGTAACTGCAGACAACCTCACAGCCAGCCTGGGGAGGTGCTCTGGTGTGCAAGTCCGGCCCATGCACACTGTAAGGAAACTCCATCAGAGGGAGCGCCAGCATTCGTGGGCTGGAGGTGGGGCAGTTGTGGGTTGGAGGTTAGGGAACCAGCCTTGTAATCGGAGGGTTGGCAGTTTGATTCCCTGTACCAACAGTAACAACTGAAGTGCCCTTGAGCAAGGCACCTAACCCCCAACTGCTCCCCGGGCGCTGTGGGTAGTGTGGGTGTGGGTGTGGGTGTTTCACTTCTCAGATGGGTTAAATGCAGAAGACAAATTCCTCTGTGTGACAATCACAAATGGCAAAAAATGGCCATCATCTCATTCCCTGAGACTCTATATTCAGGGAATGATTGGCCTCACCTAATTCTCTATACTCAGGGAATGATTGGCCTCACCTAATTCAATTCGTTGACAGAAGCTGGATCATAAAGTATATGGTGGGGCTCATTTTTGGAGAATTTGGGGTAATTTGGTAGTTTGGCATTGCCGAGTCAATCGACTCAAGGCCTGATGACCCCACCAATGCCAGCCAGAAATCTCCTCCAGCTGCCCGTTGACAGATAAGCTCCTTGGAAAACAGTGCTAGAAGTGGGAATAAAGAAGTGCCGGGACTCTCCTTATCCACCTGCTGGCTTGTGCATCTACTGGCATCTGCAAGTCAGTCAGTCATCATAGGCCCAACACTATTACCTTGAAGAAAAACATGTACCTCCATTTTTGTCGATTTTGACTTCCATACATCATTTGAACACAGCAGCTGCTGTTTACACTGTGTGAACGTTTCATGATTAATGGACCAACAGAAATGGGACAAACGTTCTTGGAAAGATGTCTGGTTCCATTGACTTCCATTCAAATTAAATGAGGTATTTGCCCTCTCCTGTAAAGTTGGCATTTTGGAGATACTTGCGACGATATATGTGTGTGCCGGCTGTCTGCAGCATTCACATGTAAACAAGCTAAGGAGTTCATTGTGTAGGCCCTCCATATACAATATGCTGTTGTTCATTGTGAACATAGTCACTCTTAATCCGAGTGCAGTCGTACTTCTTCCTTCATTCATTCATTCATTCGGTTATGTTGATAAACACGAGATGAACACTGCATGATTGAGGTTTTTGAAATACCTTATTTCCAATGGAGCAAACAGTGAACAGTCACAGTGGTGGTAGTACATAACTGTGCTATTTGGTGCCAATACGGTAAATACTCATGACCATACGGCCTGTTTTGAATGTTTTCTCTTAGTGTAGTTCCAGTGTTGCTTGCCGCTGGTGTCTGTTCAGTGAATGCGGCCCCCGAGGACGCTCCCTGTGAAAGGGAGCATGAATTTGAGGGGAAACTGAATGGGATACAACACCGGCAGCTTGTCCTGGTACATCAAAGATATGATGTAGAACTTGTCGGTAGGGTGTACTGATGAGCTTTCGCCCACTGTTGGACAGGGCATGAAACTGGCGTTACCTCCTCCACAGCTTTGTCCGCTGTGGACAGGGTACAGTTTAGAGTTTAGGATTTAGGAATCGTTTTACTGTACCTCTGTTGTAAATGCAGGATGTGTATCTGAAGGAGGAACAACAGTGTTTACAGTTCACAGTATGTCCGTTCTATGTACTGGACTCTCCTTATTCAACACAGTGCAGTTTTAAGACTAAACTAAAAATACAGTATTTAAAACCCCATTTAAGTTATAAATCAATCCCCACAGACACACACACACACAGTTATGTGAGAAAAGGTCAATCATAGCACACGCTTGACCTGTTCCTAGTTGTAAACTCGCCCCCAACCTCAACCTCTCCCCAACACCACTACCATCACACTGATATGAGTGAGCCAGAGGTGAATGAATTTCCCGCTTGGCTGAGAACATAATGACACGATGAAGAGAGAGAATGAAAACAAACACTCATTCTGAACTTTAACAGCCGATTACAAGAAAGGAATATGGTGGAGGAGGACCGCTAGTGTGCTTGGAAGAGCAAACCCACAGAGAGAGAGAGAGAACGAGAGAGAGAAAGAGATGGCGCGTAAGCGCGGAATGACGTCACACCGATACGGTAAATGGAACGTGAGAAGACGTCCTTGCGGTTTGTTTGTTTTCTTCTTTTCTTTTCCACGCGCTCCCCCCCGCCACCAAGGGCGGGAAAATAACGAGCCTCTTGTATGACGTCAGCCGTTGAAGTTAAAAACGGAGGAGGTAGAGAGCAGAGAGCACCGAGGCAGAGAGAGAGAAAGAGAGAGAGGCAGAGAGAGAGACAGACAGTCAGACAGCAGCAGCACAATGGACATCACCGGGGTAAGACATCCGCTGCTGATTCGCTCTCAGTCTGTGTTACGACAGAGCTCTCGGTGCGTGTGAGTGAGCGTGTGCGCATGAGAGAGTGTTTCCCTGCACGCACCCTGCTCACACAGAGCGCGAGAGGAGGAGAGCTCGCTCGGCGCTCGCGCTCTGATGTCTGAAGCGTGCGTGCGTGTGTGGGCTCGTGCTTGTGTGTGTGCCGCGGCAGGTAGTAACTACTTCTTTTAACTACCCTCCTCGACTACGTCTGTGGGGAAAGTCTTTCTCTTCCTCCATGTTCCGTTTATTTGTTTACTTTCTGCGTTTAACTTTCCCTCTGCTTTGTCCTTACAGCTCCAGCTGCGCTTTACTGTCGCTCACAACTTTTAGACCGAAGGCATCATATAAAGTGGTGCCCGGCGTGCTGAGGCTGTATCTCAAACCGCTCTCTCCCTGTGTAGTGCACTAGTCGTCAAACTATAGTTCTGCAACCAAACAGTGCGCTGAAGGTTACCTAGGGGAGCCGTGCCGCTTTGGTCGAGCTTACACGTCTTTCTGGTTGACCTGTGATGCGCTGTTTGGGGTGCAGAAGCCGTTATTTCGTTACCCTACGTAGTGCACTACATAGGCAGCACGGAGAGATTTGAGATTCAGCCCGAGTTGACGTCGCAGTCTGATTGGTTGAGACGCGTTCTGCTGTCCTAACAACGCGCTATAGTCTTCATTGTAAACTGTATTACTCCGCCGAGCTCTCACAGCTAGCATAGCTAGCTAACCGTTTCTGTTTTTTCTGCTTTAGTGCGTACATAAAAAGTCCTAAAATTAATACATTCGTTCATTTTGTGAGAAAATATTCTATATGCATCCTGAATTCTGAAGGAAAGAGCATTAAATCCAGAGCCAAACAATTCCAGTTGCTAGCTGGAAAAGTACAGCGTCAGATTCAGGATAACACAAAAAACAGGCTAGTCTGAGTTTTACAGAATAGCTACAAAATAACATCCAGATAAACTGGCAAATATCAAAAACATTGAGCTGACCGTGATATTGTGACGGTTTTATGGCTCTATCCATAACGCTGGAGGTCACTACTTTTTTTGGCGGAAGGAATCGCCAGTTTACTTTGTTCTTTATTTGGCAAAACTACATAAAAGCATTATATCAAGTTATCGTAATTTGTGTGGTAGATATGTATGCTCTGAAATGTGGGGCATATTTACTTTGTTTACTTTTTAAAGCTATTTTATGTCTATTTCAATTCCTATTTCACTGATATAACACTTTTACATGAACCTGGTTTAAATCTGCTGTAAATACTCATGTGTGGTAATTTGGCATCAGGTAGTACATTGGCCTCATGAAGTATTTGGCTGCTTTACTATTTGTAAACTTCAGAGACGCTTTAGAGACAAACTTTGAAATTTTGGGAGACTGTGGAGAAACCCTGGAGAAGGATTCCAGCCAGACTGTACATTGATGGAATTATGAACTTGGAAGCGTATATAAGAATTCCAGATGAAAATGATAATGATCCTTCAAAAAGGAAAGAATACTTTCTTACAGTCTTAAAATGGTCTATTTAAAATAAACATGACTCGCTTTGACATTTTGTTTCCTAGTACAATTTGAGCTTTGCACAAACGTCCAAATACCTTTCGGGGCCAGTGTATGTAGCTTAGTGTAACTGAGATGGTTTTGTCCTCCTTTAGATGGTGTGGTAATGACTGTTTTGCTGGTATTTGCTTTAAGACGGCTCTAAACACCTAAAAACCTTTGTTTGTTTGTTTGTTTGTTTGTTTGTCTGCAGCTCCTATTCGCAGCACTACTTGTAATTCTCCCCATCTCAGCGAATGCACAAACATACGAGCATGAGCTCCCGTCAGGTGTGAAGGTGGTCTGTGACCGCTGTCCTCCAGGAGCTCGCCTGCGAGCGCACTGCACAGAAACACGGCGCACGGAGTGCCAGCCCTGCAGTTCAGGCTTTTACACTCAGTTCTGGAACTACATCCCCGAGTGCATACCCTGCAACCTGTGTGCCCTCAACCAGGAGGAGACACAGAAGTGCACCCCCTCCCAGAACCGCAAGTGCCAGTGCAAGGAGGGATACTACTGGAGTTCACACTTCTGCAAGAAGCACAAAGTGTGTCCCGCTGGACACGGGATCAAAACCAAAGGTACTTTCAAAACTCCTGCTGTCAAATTTGACTATCAGAGACAGTTTTACTGAAAGTCAATTCTACTGTCAGTGTTAGTTTAACTGTACCACCCATCAGTTTTGTTTGCACTCAGTTTGACTGTCAAATTCTCAATCAAAGTCACGTCTGCCATCAAAGCCGAAGGCGGTTTTAAAGCTAATATTCCATTCTCAAAATAAAATAACTCTCAAAAGTCAATAACTACCATCATACTTGCCTAAATAGCAATTATCAGTAATCAGTAGGCACTATTGCCTACTGATTTTTGATAATTGCTATTTTTACAGCTATAAGCATTGTGTTGCTATTGCATGATATTTCTAGACATGTTCGGGTATATGACTGCTGTAGCTGGGACCCACATGCTGACTGTAGGTGTTGTTAGGAACAGTTTTATGCTGAGTTCCTGACCAACTGTTGTTTTGTGCAGGAACCCCATTCAGAGATACAGAGTGTGAGGAATGCACAAACGGCTACTATGCAGGTACTTTGAAAGCTCAAATATCCCCTAATTCTGCTGTGTCTAGACGTGTGAGTTGTGAGTTGGAACAGTTCCTGACCAACTGTTTTGTGTGCAGATGCCAACAAACAGTGCACCCCCCACACGGCCTGCCCGGCTGATGAGAGGCTGGTGATCCATGGGACCAACTGGCACGACAACTTGTGTCTTACTTGCAACAACATCACAACACAAGGTACTGTAAACCTGGACACCCAAGCTACTAGATGCCTGTTCCAGGTGTCGTTTATTAGAATTCCTTTGACTGTACAAAAGCGCAAAAGGTTTAGAGCATATCTGGATATGTTACTGAGTTGCTCTTTCAGTGAGGTTTGATATGTTAATAAGATGTTTTCCATCTTCCTTAGGCTGGTCCACGCTCATCAAGCCTTTCCTCTCAGAGCTGCTCGCCCAGCAGAAGCAGCGCCGTCTGAAGCGCCTTGTTCGCATCCTCTCACCACAGGGGACCGACTCATTGGCACATTGGTTTAGTAAGGCTTCAGAGCAGCAGTTGACTGACCTTCCAACCATGCTGACTGAGGCAAACATGCCCAGCCTGGCTGAAAATGTGAAGCGTAAAATTAATAAATTTCAAGAAGAAGTCAAGTTCTGTGACAACAGAATCGTCTAGAGAATCCTTTAGATACCTCTGTATCTGCCTGCAGCACAAATGTCTCCAGAGTTTTTCTACCCATCACTTAAAACTTTGGAATGAAAGATTCCTGGAGTTTTGGCAGTTTTAGGTTGAAATTATTATTTTAGTTGAAAACTGAACCTAACACTGAAAACTCAACCGGCACTGATTATTAAATTCATCGATGTCTTTTTTTGTTGCTGTCATGGTTGTCACAGTATATGCAGAAACATTTCTGAAACCTTTTTAGTCTACTGCACTGTCTTTGAACTCTGTGTTATTTATTTGTGTTTCATTTCAATAATTTATATTGTGTATATTGTATGTATATTAGTGTGCATACATTTTGTTTCAGATTTTATCAATTAGACCATATTTCTCGAAGTTTTATTTTTTCAGATGATGTGTTGCACATAAAACATGAGTAAGCAGAGTTCACTTGATCGCATATTGTTCTGCACTGATTTAAATTAAATTTTTATTTTTTTAAACTCGTTGTGATTCTTTTTATATTTTTACAACTGCCTCATGCAACATTGTTACCTCTTGATGTTTTATGCAGCTCGTTTCAGCCTTATGTTTAAAAGACGTTTCCTGTTCTGGTGGCTAAACAGAAGAATCGAATAAATGATAAAATACGTTTGATGCACTGGGGGCCATGTTTGTGCTTCATGATTCTAAGTTAATGTGCACACCGTCATCGGAGACCATATAATCTGTGGCTGAGAAACTGTCACTTTGGAAGATAACTCCACTAATGTCATGTACCTGTAACATATCAATTACCACAAACAATAATTTCATGTACTGGAAACCTGGGGACTGTGTTGCATTGCTGAACCCTTTTTTGTTAGCTTGAATTTGTTCATTTGTTAATACAGATGTATGTGAAAGTTTGGCCACCCCTTTTCCGAACAACCTATTTTGTTCATTTTAACATGTCCGCTAAACGATTGTCCTTTATGAGCTATTACTAATTATCCTCTTCAGGAACGACTTGAATATGGCATATTTCTGCAAATTTAAATGCACAAATATTGAAAATAAAAGTTTGGACACCCATCCAGTCATTATTTGAGGGTTCTTTGAGCTTATTTGACCGATTAAGTAATCTAACTCAGATGTAGACAATTCCAGAGTGTGATAAATTCCATGAACCTTCAAACCTGTTTAAGGTTGCCACCCACTGGGCGCTTTATGCAGCGCTGCATCATGTCACGTAGCATATCATAGAATTACATAGTAATAGAATGCTACTATAGAGGGCAGATAAATGGCAGGTTCATTTTTACACACTACTTGTATAAACTAAAAGAAATAAGGTTGAATATTACAGGATAATGACCCAAAACACACATCAAAATCAACTTTGAGCTACTTTAAGGACTCATAGATTAAGGGTCAGGAATGGTCCTCACAGTCTACTCAATTAATGAAAATCAGTGGGTCGATGTCAAGAATATATATATATATATATATATATAT
>CM067474.1:65185742-65203480 GCA_034552555.1 Semaprochilodus insignis
GAATGATATGTATCATATACATCAGAATGTAGCATATTAAACATATTATTAAGTGTCATTAAAGCCAATTAAGGCATTTCTTAACACTGGTTTACCAATCATGTATGACTGCAGTACATGAAAATTAGTTGTAGTATCTAATTAGTTAACCATTATTAATATAGCACTAAGTGGTTGTTCATGTTAACAAATGCATCACTTAATGTCCACATTTCATATGAAACCAACATTAATTCATGCAGTTGTTACATGTTTACTTAGCATTAGTTGACCATTGTTAATGTATTAGTTCATGTCTTGTTCATGTTAACTAATGCATTAGTTCATGTTAGTTAGTCAACACGTAATGTAAAGTGTTACCGCATTAATGCTGTAGAATAAAAGTGAAGACACCAAACTATAAACGAGCACTCATGGAATTATGCAGTCCACCTTAAAAACCTCCAAAATGGAACTTTACAGGAGGATAAAACAGCTTTCTTAACCTGCAGTGGAGGCTGATAGAACAAGGTTTATTTCTAAGCAGTTTTGGGCCAATTCTATTGTTCTGTCCATCATGAATATTCACTAAACTGACGGAGTAACTAGAGCTTTTAAACTGTGCAGAAAAAGAGATAAAACATTTTTACACAACTAAATACATATTAGAGGTGGCGATATTTCAGAAATATAATGCTGTGATCCATCAGAGTATATGTGGTATATGAGGATATGTACTGTATCAGACATCCCATCAGTTGGATCTGTTAAGTGTAAGCCTGTAGAGTCTTTAACCAACCAGCAATGTTCATTTAGTTGGGGGTGTCTAAACCTTTGGCTGGTACTGTGTGTGTATGTGGTATACAGGGGATAAAGGGGATAAAGGGAAGAGAGAGAGATATGAATGAGGTTCATGCACTTTACAAATGTTTACAGTTACGCCTACAGTTACTGACCCCCAACCTGCTCCAGTATCCCCGATCTGCCACTGAAAGTCAATATAATACAGAACACGTTATATAATATTGAGTGTTATAGAAAATCAGAATTGGGTCAGACAGTCATATCACAAGCGCTGACCCAGCAAACTCAAAGATGATCACAGAACAGAAGAAAGCTTCTGGGTTTTTGGCAACAGGCAGGGTGAAATTAGAACGTGCTGCTCTCAATTACAGGAAAAAGACCAAAGATTAGAAGAAATACCTTAAACATATGTGCTAGCGAAATCATCAGCAAAACCTAAGACTCTGACAGCAGAATTACAACCACATCACAAGATCCAAATCTCTTATCAGCACAATGCACGAAAGCACAGGATCAGATTAGAAGGTCCTTTTGAGGTACAGAAATGAATAAGACTTCACAATTTACGCCGAAGGCAACATCTGTAAAAGGAGATGGTTTGGGTAAACTCTAAAAAATTGGTAATGAGTCAGAAACCAGTGAAATGTAAGCAGTTTCATGTTTGACTACTTGCTCTCTCATCTTTACTGATGCTGTTAGATAACGTGGCCAAAGAGTGAAGAAACATGCACGCTGGTTCACGTCTACTGACTGTAGAGTCGTGGTGTAAAATGGAACGCTGCTGTGGTTTCTTTTTGCCAACGTTCAGGAAACTGGCTGCTGACCAGGGTGCTGAAGACACTCCCTGAGGTCAGCAAAGTTCACACAGGGGCTTGCCTTGGCTTCAACTCCCAGCTGTGGTTAAACACCTTTCCACACTGAGAGCTGAATAAAATACCTCACAAATGAAGGAGCAGCATCGTAACGTCCAGGTGTGTGGCCGGAATTTAAGTGCTATGGATAGGGATTCAAGAAGGCAGTGTTCGATGTCCTTGTCTAATTTGGCCACCAGAACTTGTAGTTGCAGACCAGTGTAATTGTGTGTTGGCAGGTGAATCTAGTGCATGTTTACCCCTATGCTCTAGGGACTCGAGTAAGCGACCTGGACATGTTGGCTGACTTGTGACTCTACTCGGATTTGCCATTAAATGACTCGTGAAAATTCAGCCTGAGGACAAAAATGAAAATGTATTCCACCTTAAGATGGCCAAATAAAAACGGTAGTTTTCTGACCTTATTATATCCCTATCTGTGATGCGGTAAACAACTTTGTTTTCAGTTGTGTATAATTACCTGTAACCACATATCATTCTGTTTTCGTTATCTCAGACTGAGCCTAGGAGCGGCTTGTCTTCCACCAAAGGCCGCCATGTAGAGTTCCCATGTTTCTACGTTGGCTACACACTGACTGTAGAGAGTCACGTTACACGTTTTACGTTTAATCGTGTTGCGCTATTGAACCAGTTGGTAGACAGAAAAAGAAGAAGGATCCTTGTTTAAATGTCCCACTGGGGCGTATTTATCAGTAGCCCTGTGCATAAAAGCCCAGGCTGGATATTTTGATAGCCTGAATCTCCTTATCAAAAATTCTACCAGCATTAAAACTATGAGGCTGAAGTCATCTTCTTATTTGCCAGCTTCTTGTTGGACTTTTCCCATTCCACCTTAACTGGTGCAGCAGTTGTTGTAACAGCTCAGGCACCAGAATGTAAATGCAGAACCATTTATGGTGGAATGGGAAAATACGCACAAGAAGCTGGGGGAAGATCCTAATCAGAAATGTCATCAGCATCCCAAGAATAATGAGGATGTTTTGACGGTGTTTTGAGTCTGAACTGTGTTAACAATAACAACACAATAAAATGTTTGAAACTATGCTGTACTAGTGATATGAGCATGCTGGGTAGGACTGCTTGATAAGTAGAATAAATAGCCAGAACACCGAAGCTGGTAACCATTTTGAGTTGTGAGAATTTGAGAATCCAGATTTCGACAAATGGAGGATCAAACCTTGTTCAGCACAGCGGCACAATGAAAAAAAGAGGGTGAATCATTGCTGTCAACACATGAAGAAGCCAAATGAAATCATGGCAGACACTGAGGCAATGGTAGAAAACCAGATAGCCGCTGTAAGTTCTAGAGAAGGGAGGGGTGGGGGTTGCAATATGAGGCTACACACTAATTCTTTAACAACTTAATTGTTTTGGGGCTTTACAAGTTTCAGTTAATTGCTGCCTGGAACGTTTTACAAATAACATCCGTAAACCGGGGATTGCAAGGATTCCACGTATTTTTCCTTCTGTGGAGCAACATATCATCAAAAGATTCCAAGAAGTTTCTGAGAAATTTCCGTGCATAAAGGAAAAGGCTGAAAACCACAAACGAGTGCTCATGAAAACCACAAACGAGTGCTCTTTAACACCTCAGACACTTTGTACAATGATTGTACAATTGCATCCTTGGTTTCCCCTCAGAAAGGTGCTACAGTGCCTTTGTCGGGAATAATGGGATTTCCTTTTGATTCATGTTTCAAGGAATTCAAGTCTGGTTTGTTGTTCTTAGAGGCTGTTGTGTACTCAACTGTGAAGAACAACACCCAGTGGACCAAGCAGTACGTATTAAAAGGGATCATTCCCTAGCCAGTGGCTTTACTCTACTAATGCAACTGTGAATGCCAGGCACCCACAATTACTCACACCATAGTTCCTTTATGTGTAAGCTTTCATAAGTAGAAAACACGGTAGTAGTTTCGGTAGATTACCCTGACAAAGCGAAACCTATAACTATCTCAGAAGCAGTCAGTAGGCTGACCACAGATAGTAGGCTGGGATCTGGGTGTCTGGGAACCGAAGACTAGTGGGAAACATTCCTGGAGTATACCTGAAGGCGTATAAAGATCCCCCACTCCCTTTATACGAGCGGTTTGGCCACAGAACAGAAGCTTGGTATTAAACAGCAAATGAGCAAGTTCCACACAATGCTGTAATAAACCGCATGTGGTTGGGCTACTTAGTAACTGCCCTGACTTTGACATTATCCTTTTGGACTTACTGAGTATCAACGGTGTTGGACCACAATGATACATAAGTCTCACTTTTCCAACTTGACACAGAGGGAAGTTTCTAACCAACACTGAATCACCAGTCTTATGTGTATGACATGTTTTTCCATGGATGAGAAAAACACTACGATGTGGTCCTTAGGTAATGGAACCCCTCTGTTCAACGTGTCCCCTAAATTTAACAAACACTTGGAAGATGTGGGTGTGCGAATTTACCAGTCTACAACATTTATAAAGGCCAGAGCAATGACGTCTACATTAGGCTTTCTGAATTCCAGCAGACTGTAGTCACTGCCCAGATCTGATCAGGTTAAAAAGACTGGTGAGTCTGATAGATTTATGCTGATGGCATTGAGGCTCCAGTGGCCAAAGCTTTAACCCTCCATTTGTTCTTTTCCATAAATCTCTTGCAGCTATGAGAGAGATAGACGCATGAGTGTAACCTAACCCCAGTATCGCTTTCATATAAACTTCCATGGATCTGGATTCAGGAAATGAAATGACGTGGTGCTGGGCAAGACAAAAATAGTACAATACTAAGGGCTTCTGAACAAAGCTGATAGTGGGGTGGAATAGCAGTCATCAGATCAGATAAATCTTGGCTTTCACTCTAGGTGGTGTCACACGGAAGGGCAGGACAATGATAGAAACAATAGGGCTCAGTTTGGCGATCCCATCAATGTTCCATGATATGCGAGGGTGTGAAAGGTTAAGCCTCATTTATGGTTCCTTAATGCAGGAAAATGAACACGTCCCTTCTAAACGCTGTTACCATCACTGCCTAGATACTTCCATGCGTCCTTTATTAAGCAGTGTGTCCACTAGAGGGCAGCCCAGAGTCAAAAGTTTACATCTACATCAACGGTATTTGGCAGACGCTCTCATCTAGAGCGACTTTTCTTACAGTCATTTCTTACACAGGTAGGCGAAGGTAGTGTTAGGACACTTGCCCAAGGACTCTTATTGGCATAGTGGATCAAACCCCACTCTACAGCATGAGTGGCAGAGGTGTTACCCACTACACTATACCAACCCCAAAAACAAGGCCGAGGCGTTGCTAAGGTTTATGCAGGGGAACCTTGATGACAGCGACAGCAAAGATTGGGACCGAACCCCTAAGCTTCATATTGGATGACGAGTGTTTTAGGGTTGAGCAACAAGTGGCACAACCCTGAAACACAAGTTGGGCCATAAATTGCTGACACCAACAAACATGGCGACAGTAGGGGAGGTTGTGATCATGTACCTACTGTAAAAGAGATAAAAGTGGCAGGGCTGTGGTTGGTGAGGCCATTAAATACTTCCCGTTATGTGGACAGAGAACTCTTTTCACTTATATTACCAATGAGAGAAACTGATGCTGTGTTTGGCTGTTCGCTACACTGCTCCCATGGTTTCCAGTGGTGCTGCTCTGTTTCGGACAATATGAACCCAGTATGAACATGGACAGAAGGTTTCATCTGTATCTGCATCCGTATTTAATGGTGAGTCCATAACCATCAGTACAAAAGCCACTCAGGACTGTGTGGGGACTTAATGAGCCCATACATAACCACACGGGTTGATCTTTTTAGCGGCTATGGGTTCCCCTTCCAGGACTTTGACACTGAGTTAAAGTGTACCAGGAACTATAGGGGTATGAGAAGTTGAGAAGCAAAGTCATGGTCATTTACATTTCCGGCAGTTCCATCAAGTCTGTCAAGGCTAAAAGCAACGTCATTAAGTCCCCATGAAACATTAACTGCACTGGGAGACATTTATTCTCTGCTAATGGAAAACTGGAGCTGCTCACTCAGATGTTCCCAGGTGGAATTCGTTTGAGGATTTGAAATTACCAGCTTGGCCACAGTACAGGGACAGTTCCTCAACCACCTGTCTCTGGCTTTCTTCAAGGGAATGTCTGCCTGGGATGACCTACATGGGCTTAACCATAGAAGTAGTCTGTCCTGAAGAATCCACCTCAAACCAGTAGTAATTAAGTCTAGTCCACTTTCAGGACACAGAAATGATTTTGCTCTAGAGGCTATTGCTGTACCACTGTACAATAGAGATTGCCAGGCAAGGTGACTTGTAAGCAATGATGGTTCAAAGTTGATTTCTACTTGTCTCTGATCATGAGATTATGACACTAACAATGTGAATACCTTAGAAAAGACAACAGGTGAGCAGCTTGGCAAACCAGGCTAGGGTGTACCTAATTCAGATACAACATTGCAAGATTCCTGGGTCCATATTTCCAGGTTCCCTGAAGGCTAGCAATGCAATGTCAGAAATGGCACATCACGCTTTACTGACCTGCAGACTTCAGCTTCATTCTAACATTTCTCTGCCGTTCTACAGTGCTTTGAAGATCAGATACTGAACGCCACTCTCCGGTTTCCCAAAGACTATGATCAGAAGTCGCATGTGGCTGTAGAGGGAGCACAACTCTCACAAGTCTCTTCTGTAAAGACTGAAGCCAGTTATTTCTCTTGCTCCCTGGACCTCTGCCAAGGGCAGGGTGGAAACACCATGTCCCACTATCCTGTGGAATTTGGCTTCATCATGGATTTTTAAAGTCTGATTTTATAAAGTCACTTGTTGCAAGGCATTCCTTTCTCTGGTGGTTTAATTCATGATATCATCACTGATTAGTCAACTTGACTTTCACCACACAACTGTCAAAATCTGAGGTTGTGCAACCCATACTGTACAGTGCAAGTAGGCATGATTGCAGCAGCTGTAGTCCCTTACTGAACTTCAGATATGAAACTGATCACATTCAGTCCTGTGGTGCAGATTGTACTCTTTGGTCAGGTCCTATCAGGAATTCTGAAATTCTTGACCTGCAAAGGAACAAAAATGTCAGAGCATGCATGTGCACTATTTAGTTAAAATAATAGGGGGTAGCTGCTGGGGTAGTAGTATGCATTAGCTATTTAGCTCTAACTGTTATACTATAGACTTTTATTATGAAGGGCAGGGCTAGGTATGGTCAGTGCTGGGTATTACAGTAACAATGCTAACCTGCATTGTGTGTTTGCCGTTTGTTCCGTATGGTGTATCTCTACTGAAATTCCAGTAAAGTGAGTATGGACCAGAACCTTGACTTCTTGTAGCCCTTTTTGACCAAAAGGTTCTTGAACTAGTTCCATTCAGGCTTTTTAGAACCTTGGGGCTATTCAGGGAACCAGTCTGCATTTGCACCAGTTTTTTATTGGAACCGAGGAACGACGTAATTTCCTGCACAATGGTAGTAGACAGTACAGTACAAAGTAAGCACCGATCAGCTACTGGCGATAAGAAGACGTACAAGAGGTTCTTCAGCAGACCACTGGGTGTCGCTATTGTTGCCTTCTTATTCCTCAACAACTGAGACGCCCACGGATGTCGCCCTGTTTTGTGCTGAAGAACCTACTATTCTTTGGTTCCAGCTGGGAACAAACCATTCGGGTTCCAAACTTGGTGGAAATGTCCCAAACAGTTTAAAATTAGGTGCAGGAATTGGAATCAGGATCAATGCACAGTTAAACAGAATAATTGAAGAGGTTACTGAAATTGGCTCCTGTTCTCACTGTTGCTGTCCTCGTACAGTAGCTGGATAACTCTTTTTCAGCAGACCAATGATGTGAGAGTGGAAGCTGGGAAAGATAAGTTTGAAGAGAAGCATGTGTTAGTATGCATTAGCCCCAACCTTCCCATTAAGGTGGCCATCCATCTCCTATAATACGTGATAAGTCCTGTATTTTCCTACACGTCATTTCATTCATTTACTGGGAGATCACACTGATGAAAGTAGCCTAACAGTGAATACAATCAAACCACTTCCACAGGGAACACACAGAGATGCTCAAAACAGTAGAACCAGACAGCTACAGCTCTGAGTGAGACTGCAGGTGAACGTCATTGCTCCCCTTCATGGAAAACTATTTTGCATGCTTGCAAAAATGTCTTCTGGCATATCTGACCGATCTGAATGGGAGACATGTGTGGTTGTACAATCAATCAAACAGTGTTTTGGTTTTTCTCCTGGTGGGCCGTCTAACTGATTGTCTGACTGTCAAAATCTGCAGGAACTGCGTGAGAGTATTCAAGCTGCATGGGATGGATTATCACAGGACACCATTAGGAACCTCTACAGCTCCACACCGAGACGCCTGGCAAACATGGTGGCCTGAAGCCATACTTCCTTCCCAATAGCACTGCAATCCCACACTTCCTTCTGGGTGCAGCTACTCTTTTGATGATGGTGTTGATGAGTGTATATCTGATTGAACGCTAAAGGTTTTTCCTGAACATTAATAACCCATAGGCCAGAGAAATATTAATAACGCATTTAGGTATAACTAGGCCTTATCAGTTCATTGGAAATCAATCTAATCATGCAAATTATGGGTGGGATTCGTGAGTCAGACGGGAGCTTACTAATTGGTCACGGCGACCTTGTTAAACCAATGAAATGCGAGGTGTTTCTTTTGACATGGACGTGAGGCAATCGCACACATAATACTGTTACCGAGAGAACATTTTAAATAGCTCATCCCGAAAGAGGACTAATAGGCATTCGTCCAGGCACTGTGGGCAAAAAAGACCAGCTTCTGGCGCTGATCTCTCATTAAACAGAGAACCTATGGGTCGGCTCCATCTCTGCAATTACTACATCCTGGATTAATCAGACTGTATCTAATTGATGTTCTACTCTCCTTTTCCTGTTAGTTCTATCTTTCACTTCTCACCCGGGATCGACCTGAGGAGGCTGGGTTCCCCCCTCGAGCCTGGTTCCTTCCGAGGTTTCTTCCTCATTGTAAGGGAGTTTTTCCTCACCACTGTTGTTGCCTCTGGCTTGCTCACGGGGGACTTGGACCCGGATTTCCTTTCCTACGTCTGTACATGGACTGGATGTTTTTCTTTTCCTTTATAGAAACTGCTTTTCTGAGAAACTGCTTTGAGACAACGTTAGTTGTAAAAAGCTCTATACTAATAAATATTGACTGATGATTGAAAAACCCCACGAGTGCCCAGCCTAGGTTGGGTGGCAGTGGGATTGGTGGGTGGTGGCGGTAAGGGTGGTAACCTTACTTCCCATCATGTAATGCTAGTGCTAGGCAATAGATAACCCATGACTGATTTGAAAATGCTTATGCGTCAGTGAAGGAACAAATAGGTTTTAGTCTACGAAATGTAAATTAGCGCCATATACAGTCATGGCCAAAAAGTGTTGGCACCCCTGAATTTTTGGGGGAAAATGAAGTATTTCTCCCAGAAAATTACTGCAAGTACACATGTTTTGTTATACACATGTTTATTTCCTTTGTGTGTATTGGAAGAACACAAAAACCAGAGAAAAAAAGGCAAATTTTAATTTCACACAAAACTCACCAAAAATGGGCCGGACAAAATGATTGGCACATTTTCAAAATTGTGGGTAAATAACTTTGTTTCAAACATGTGATGCTCATTCAAACTCACCTGTGGCAAGTAACAAGTGTGGGCAATATAAAAATCACACCTGAAAAAGGAGAGAAGTTGACACAATCTTGGCATTGTGTGGCACAGAAAGAGGAGAAGAGAACTGTCTGTGGACTTGAGAACCAAAATTGTGGAAAAATATCAACAATCTTAAGGTTACAAATCCATCTCCAGAGATCTTGATATTCCTTTGTCCACGGTGCGCATCATAATCAAGATGTTTACAACCCATGGCACTGTAGCTAATCTCCCTGGATGTGGACAGAAGCGAAATATGGGTGAAAGGACACCACTGCTGACACAGAGACATAAAAAAGCTAGACTGCAGTTTCCCGCAATGTACTGTACGTGAGTAAGTCAAAATCTTTCTGGGAAAACGTCTTGTGGACAGATGAGACCAAGATAGAGCTTTTGGTAAAGCACATCATTCTACTGTTTACAGAAAAGGGAACGAGGCCTGCAAAGAAAAGAACACAGTACCTACAGTCAAACATGGTGGAGGTTCAAAGATGTTTTGGGGTTGTTTTGCTGCCTCTGGCACTGGGTGCTTGACTGTGTGCAAGGCATCATGAAATCTGAAGATTACCGAAGGATTTTGGGACGCAACGTAGGGTCCGGTGTCAGAAAGCTGGGTTTGCGTCCTAGGTCATGGGTCTTCCAGCAGGACAATGACCCCAAACATACTTCAAAAAGCACCCAGAAATGAAGCACTGGAGAGTTCTGAAGTGGCCAGCAATGAGTCTGGATCTAAATCCCATTAAACACCTGTGGAGAGATCTAAAAATTGCTGTTGGGAGAAGACCCCCTTCAAATATGAGAGACCTGGAGCAGTTTGCAAAAGAAGAGTGGTCCAAAATTCCAGTTGAGAGATGTCAGTAGCTTGTTGATGGTTATAGGAAGGGATTGATTTCAGTTATTTTTTCCGAAGGATGTGCAACCAAATATTAAGATGAGGGTGCCAATCATTTTGTCTGACCCATTTTTGGAGTTTTGCGTGAAATTGTATAATTTTTGGCTTTTTTTCTCTGGTTTTTGTGTTGTTCCAATACACACAAAGGAAATAAACACGTGTATAACAAGACATGTGTAATTGCAACAATTTTCTGGGAGATAGACTTTCGGCCATGACTGTACAAGTTCTAGCAACATATTCAGTTGAGCTGGAAAGCCACATGCATTATTGATTTCCTGGCATGGAAATGAGTTTTATCTCCACAGGGTGTATCATACTGGTGAAGCACTTCTGACTCTCTAACAGGTCTGGATGTGATGTCAATTGTCGCTCCTGTTTATTTGCAGCGGCTGCTGAATGGCACAGATAAAGTACCAGGAATTTGCAAACATCTCGGCCCGAAGTATCTCTTAGCTTAATCAGCCAACCTCCTGGAAAACGCTGACCACTCTGCTTACAGTGTATAGTCTTACTGGAACACAATATCATCTGCATACAACTGGGCTGCTCACCAAAGCAGCTGAGCTTGCATGTGCCATACTGTAATGTGAGAACAAGGCCCTGTCTAGATAACAAGGGAACTCATTACCCTAGAAACAGTCCAACAAAAGGAGAACCAAGAGTTTGATTGTGATCGAAGAAAACCTTCGAGGAAGACATGCGGTCATATTAGAAGTAGTGCAGACTTTTGGTGTACCATTGTGCAAGAACGTGATGCCACACTGCCAGCTGAAGCCTTGCCCTTACATTGCCAGCTCTGCAGTCACTCTCAATAAGGGATGAGGCCTGTAGCCCAGCACAGTTTGGTGATTTTCTGATCTAGCATGCCAACTGAACCAGAAAGTTAGCTGATGTGTTGAGTCTTGTGCTCGTGTGGTAAACTATGCGTGAACCTGGTCTGAATTTCCCAGCCTCAGCTCTGAATAGACCCCAGCTAGCTCAGAATGCAGCAGCTCGTGTGCTTGCCAGGAAAGGAAAGCCTGACTGTGCATAATGCTCTGGTCTTATTCAGCATACCCTGGTTTCCTGCTAAGTTTTGCATTTACTAAAAGCTGATGACATGAGCTCCAGCATGTCTTGTGTTCTGTTGAAGTGCGGCCCATCCAGGCCAAGTCACTAAGAGAATTTTATAATTATTTTAAACCTGAATTAAGAGACAAAAACCCACCGGACAAAAAATGAGTCGCCTGTGACTGAAATGTACCTAATAGCGTGTAATACCTCCATGAGCACCAACAACAGCTGTGTTGGATTTGGCAAGGGCTGGACAAGTTTCTGGATGTAGGCCACATCAATGTTCAGACACTCTTGCATCAAAGAATTGTGCAGTTGGGCCAGATTTGGTGGAGGCCTTCCCTGGCACAATTCTGAGGAGAATTCCCTGTAAACTGGGATTTTAGCCACTGCTGGTAGATCCGTATGACTGTACGCTTCCATACCCCTGCAGATTTAGCTACTTCCTTCACACTATGGATTTTGGCATGCCCAAATACAGTCACCCCTTTTAGCCAATCATTAACATCTGCTTTGGAGCCATTTTCCACACATGGAACGAGACATTCACCGCACTGTACCACCTCTTCTCAATCTATGGATCCCGTCAATCACACCCCGCAGGTATTTATAGCCCCATTATCCTTGTGCAGCGCCATCTTCAGGAGCCTGAAGTTACTAGCACCTTAAACCGGTGAGCTTATTTGTTTAGCCTAGCGTATGGGCCCAATTGAGAATTGACCTGCTGTTTCAAGTAGACTATATTCATATTCAACCTCTCCAGGTTTTTACCTTCCTGCACTTTGAGATGCAGTTATTATTAAAATACAGATTACAGATCTGTGTCAATGTGACAGCGCTTATGTAATTATGTAACACACAATGTCAATACTCAGTACTCATGTGATCCTCCATAGGCCCACAAACTACTCAACTCATTCATATCAGAGCCGTACACAGTATATTAATATATATTATTTATTGCAGCTCACATCTCAATTTTTTTAATGCTGCTAATTTATGTGCAATAATCTCAGTGTTTATTATAATCAAGCACTTTACCACTTTCCAGTGTTCAGTTTACAGCTACAGTGCTATGTTTACATTATATGTTACAGTGTGCAATAATATTATCACTTGCAATATTTCTGTAAGTGCACAGTATAATTTCGTATAATTTCGTATTTGTTACTTCCCCCCTTCTAATATTTATACTTATGTCTCGTCTGCACTATGTTACTAGAATGTCTCGCATGTTTGCCCTGTTTATACTTGCACATCGGAGTTTGGAGAAACGCAATCTCGTTCAGCTATGCACTCCTGCTGTAAAGTCTGAATGACAATAAAGTTCACTTTGACTTTGACTTTGACTTTGACTTTGAGCATATACATTTTCCCACACAATGTTTGTCCAGGGCACCTTTTAAAACCAGCGCTCGTATTAAGCTCAATCTCGAGGCACGAGCAACCGCATTCTGCACATTCATCATGCAACTCAGCGGTTTCACATGCCATATCAGCAGCCCGTTGTTTCGCGCTGGTGGGGTGCATGCACACAGCGAGAAGTAGCACGGATGTGACGGAAGCAGTCATTGAGCAGTCTTTCAATGAAAACCTTCGCAGCGGTGATTAACCTGTGCACTGTGCATGTTCAGCTTCTGGCTCACATTTGTCACCTTTAGAGGAAAGACCACTCAGTCCCCCACCCCCCACATCCTCGGTTTTTGTGGTGGACTGTTTGAGGACTGGTAGAGGAAACCCCGCTCTCACTTCCCATCACTTAAGAGAGGAACCTCATTGTTTAAGAACTTCAGTTGAAGCCTCTGTGAACGCGCCAAAGGCTACAGACACTCGAAGCTTCATGCAGAAACTGCTTGAAAGCTGAACTCACTCTGCGCCTACAGAGCAGATTCCCCTAACGGCACTCGTGGGCAGAATTGGAAGGAGGAACTTTAAGTTCTGAGGAAGTTGTGGTCATGCAGACTTTGGATAGCTAAACATAGCAAACTCATTGAACTCTAGTCTCCAGAGTTACAGAGAAACTTCTCACTCGGCGGGTCAAAAATTAACCCCGGATTTAAATGTAATCGTGCTGCTTTGACTATGAGACATTTGGTCTGTGTCTGAACAACGCGGTTGTGATTTACATGTTATTGCTTCTTCACAATGACCTGTAGTGTACCTATGGTAGAGGTGCATATATTAGGGGGTGAATATGCATATACACTCACCATCCAAAGTATAGTTGGACATATAGCTGCATCCAGAAGGAATCAACCGACAGGAATGAAACCTGGTGGGTAGGTTTGACATTGTGAGACATGTGAATAATCTAAGTTTCACGCTCGGCCGCACATGTGACATAAGCAAGGACGGGTCTTATCGATGTACCATGGTTGTGGACATTCACCGAGTCATTCTGTTAGTGCCAGCACCACTGGCAGACGGCTGCACCACTGGCAGACGGACTACATGCACGCAGACGATACGTTACAATGACTGCCCTTAACACCACGTCAACGGCAACAATGGTGTCGTGCCAGACTGTCATGGAGTGACTCAGAATGGCAGCGGGTCATCTTCAGTGATGAGTCCCGCTTTTGTCTTGGTGGAGACGACCAACAAATCTGTGTGTGGAGGCACCGTGGTCACTCCACCCCTTCCGCAAACTCTGAAGGAACTGTGTGAGTGTATTCAAGCTGCATGGGATGGATCATCACAGGACACCATTAGGAACAACTCCATACCAAAACATCTGGTATGATGCGTTAGCAAACATGGTGGCCTGACACCATACTGAGAGACACTACGTCTGTATGTGTAGCTCAGTAAATATTGATCATATCAGTCTAAATGTATCATCATTTATTGTTCCTGGTAATCTTTATCTTCCTTCCCAATAGCACTGCAATCCCACACCTCCTTCTGGGAGCAGCTGTTCTACTTGATGATGAGTTTTAGTGAGTATTTATTGTCATAATAATAGTGTGATTTAAGTAGCACTTTTTATACTCACCAGACAACAAATGAGTCACCTGTGACTGAAATGTACCTAATATTGTGTAATACCTCCATAAGCATGAATAACAGCTGTGAGTAGATTTGGCATGGACTGGACAAGTTTCTAGATGTAGGCCACATCAATGTTCAGTCACTCTTGCATCAAGGAATTTTGTGCAAATGGGCCAGATTTGGTGGATGCCTTTGCTGGCGTTTTACTTGTTGTTCCCCAGATTTTGAAAAGGATTCAAACCTAGGAATTTTGTGAGTCAGTCCAGATGTGTGAATGCTCCCATTTCCATGTAATTTAAACACACGCCTGATGTCTGGGCTCTTAAAGGAGCTAACCAATGCACGGTATGTTTATTCTCTCCAGAATTCCACACTCAAAAATGATTTTGAATATGGAAACAGTACATCAGTACACAAGCCTTTCACTATCAGATGGAAAGTTCTGTCAATGGGCTGCACATACTTTCCGCTACTTAATTTCAGCATTCAGTCCTATGTGGAAAAAATCGGTTGCCAACAGTCTCCTCAGCCCACCATTCCCAATCAGACCGGAATTTCCAGAGTTGCTCTGGTGGTGATTTCTTGAGAACTATGGGAACAAAATGATCATAATAAGTTAATAAAAAATTCAGTTGAAAATATCAGATGATGGAAATACAGTGTTAAATCTCTTTAAACAGACCCTTTGAGCATATTTCATGCTGGTCTTGCTTGTGTATTTGGCAGTAGCCTGAGGCCACAAAACAACAGGGAACATCAAGGGATCCTAATATTATAGCCCACTATCCTATATCACATGGTCAGTTAATAAGCCCCTAACCGCGTTTTAGCATCAGCTTGCTTTCGCTTCTTTCACCAAGGAGTCATTTTCATCCACCATCCTGTCTGTGGATTATTGGATGTCTCCATGGTCGAAAATACCAGACACAGATGGGACATTACAGAGCTTGAAAAACTTTTGCCAGTTCTTAATCCCTTATATCCCGTAAACCCCAAGAGTCTGAATTATGCTTCAAGCCTCAATTTCTCACTCTTTACATAATTTAACTAGATAATTTTCCTAATTACTTAAAGGGCATCTAATAAGCTCATTTTCAGTGTTTATCGTTTCATATTTGGGCTCTACTAGAACAGATTTTTTCCCAAAACGCTATATTTATTCTCATACTCTACATTTGTATTCACTCTCTGTCAGAAAATCTCTGATAGAGCTCCTGTGTCTGTAGGCCCTGCCTCCAGACGAGCCCAGTGTGCTCTGATTGGTCAGCTCTGCCACTCTGAGAACTCTCTGTTCTGATTGGTCAACTCTGCAGAGTTGTTGAAATTCATAGCACCATTCTTCCACAGGTCCCGCTACTACAGGTGGCTAATAAGGACTGGGTTGCGAGATGATGTCACCTTGTAACAGAGAAAAGGGCTGGCATTTCCACAAGGCCTTTCAGGCAGCTGAGAAAAGTGGTTTCTGTGGGAGAGAGTTTCTTCCTCTGGCGTGTGCTTTGGGTTTTATAACTTTGCAGACACTAAAGGAAAGAGGAAATACAGTTAAAGCATAATAGATACAAAGCACTTAACAGGCACAAATTCATGTGTGGCTTCTTACTGTTCTGATATTTGCTCAGTAGAAATTACGACTCTTAATGTGGGGAAATGTGGGGTCACAACCCCCTTGATGGTCCCAAGGTAGTTCCAGGAGTAACATAAGAGTGGGTTACTGGACAAAAACATTGTCACCTTGCATGTTTAAGGTATTAGCAACTTCAGACTCCTGCAGATGGCGCTGCACGAGGTTGATGGGGCTATAAATACCTGCGGGGTGTGAGGGACGGGATTCATAGATTGAGAGGAGGAGGTACAGTGCAGTGAATGTCTCGTTCCATGTGTGGAAAATGGCTCCAAAGCAGATGCTAATGATTGGCTAAAAGGAGTGACTGCATTTGGGTGTGCCAAAGACCATAGTGTGAAGGAAGTAGCTGAATCTGCAGGTGTATGGAAGCGTACGGTCATACGGGCCTACCAGCATTGGCTAAAATCCCAGTCTACAGGGAATTCTCCTCGGAATTGTGCCAGGGAAGGCATCCACTAAATCTGGCTCAACTGCACAATTCTTTGATGCAAGAGTGGCTGAAAATTGATGTGGTGTAGGTTCAGAAACTTGTCTAGTACATGCCAAATCCAATCACAGCTGTTGTTGGTGCTTGTGGAGGTATTATACGCTATTAGGTACGTTTCAGTCACAGGGAACTCATTTTTGTCTGGTGAGCTTATATGCCCCTTATAAAATACGGATGGCTAGGCAAAAGTCTGTAACTGTGGCTTCACCATTACTATGAGTTTCTATGGGTTAAGTGTCTTGGCTGAGGGTTTTGACTGAGTGTCTTGGCTGAGGGTTTTGACTGAGTGTCTTAGCTGAGGGTTTTGACTGAGTGTCTTGGCTGAGGGTTTTGACTTTGTGTCTTGGCTGAGGGTTTTGACTGAGGGTCTTGACTGACTACAGTGGTTTGTGTTGAAGTGTCATCTAAGGAGTGCAGTCATCACATTAACTGCTTAGACTTTCTATTTGATTGTTCTTCAGTAATTTCTGTACACTGGTGTGCGTGGGGATGGTAGGGTGGTAAGGGTGGTGATAGGGCAGTGGTGGGGGTGACGTTGCAAAACATTTTTACCACTAAAAAGGAGGCACATTCTGAGAAAGGTTAAGAATTATGAAAATGAACTATGATCATTTTGTGGCGGGATGCCAGTATACAGACAGTTTATACAGACAGTATTTTTACATTGGTCCATGACCTGTTTAGGGACTTTTCAGAAAGAATGAATGAACGAAAACGAGAGCTAAAGTAAGAGATGTCAGTCAGTGGTGACTCATGTACCACTCTCTCTCTCTCTCTCTTTCTCTCTCTCTCTCTCTCTCACACTCTCTGTGTGTGTATATATATATATATATATATATACCCTCTGTAACTCTGATTGGTTAGATTTCCTGTCATTCTGCTAATATTTGATTATACATTTTGACTTATATTACAGAACCCTTCAAGACTTCAGAAGAGACCGATATATACACAGGAGCGACCTCTGAAGCTGTTCTAGTGAGCGATTGTGATTGGTTGGTAATGCATTTTGTTAGCCCTTTTTGGAAGGGTTAGAAGGGCCTGACAACACCAGTGATATCTACCTATCTATCTACATATATATAAAAACCATTTAGGTATCCACACCTATTTAAACCTATCTGAACCCAAGTTGTTGATTGAGATAGTGATAAGCTAAGCATAAACTACATTAACAGCAAATAAATTATTATAAAGCATAAATCATTAACTACATCGTTCTTCCTGCTGGTGGCTAAAATGAGTGACTGCATTTGGGTGTGCCAAAGACCATAGTGTGAAGGAAGTAGCTGAATCTGCAGGTGTATGGAAGCGTACGGTCATACGGGTCTACCAGCAG
>CM067474.1:65208392-65219167 GCA_034552555.1 Semaprochilodus insignis
TTTAGGAGCATTGTTGTTGGTCTGTTTGTCATGACACAACTTTGTTGAAATAGAAAATGATATTTCTGAGAGTGTGTCAGTGACCTGTGATGTCCCTCAAGCTTCAATTCTTGGGCCGTTCTTATTTAATATCTACCAGGTGTCCTGTTGGCCACATGACTCCTACAAAACTATGGGTTGTCTTACTTATACTCTGCCAACAGAATAAGACAAAATCTCTAAATAAAATGACCTAAAACGAGTGAATACGTCTAGAAACGAGCTGAATAGCTGTATAATATTTTTGCGTCATTCTCACAATGAGACATTACATAGGCCTATCCTGACTACATCTAAGATGTTTCCACTTGCTAAGACAAAGCTGAACTAGGTATCTTAGCTGTGGATGTCCAGCCCTAATGTTGTTTAGGGGCCAGCGTCTCGTTTCAGTTCTCTTTTTAACTTTTTTTTTTTTTTTTTTTTGACTCACTACTCGGATGTGCATCACACACAGCTTGCTTAGCCCCAGACTTTTCATTGAAAAGTTTGAACTTAAGCAAGTAACTGCTTTGTCTGGCTATGCTGTTGTGGCTTCCCTTTTGTTGCCGTGAGCCAGTTAGCCTTTAGCATGCTTTAGCAAGTTAGATAAGTAAAATAAAGAAGCTGTGTCAGCAGTCATGTAATAAATGGAGCAGTTTTGTAACCTTTGTAATGTTATGGTTTTAAAATGTTGCAATACTTACATTTCCCTCGTCTCCAGTTTTCCACTAGTCAGCTGGTGTTGATCTGTCTTTTAGGAAGAGTCCCATTGCCAGTGTTGCGTTGTATCCAACCAGGTTGGAAAAGCAGTCAGACACCCAAGACTGAGGTCGGCTTCTTATTTGCCAGCTTTGTGTTTAAAATTTTATCTTACCTCTTTAAACGGTGCAGTGGTTAACATCGGTTGACCAAAGCACTAGCATGTAACTGCTGCACCATTTAAGGCGGAATAGGAACAATCAAACGAAGACCTGGACAGGTAGCCTGGAGCACAAGAATGCAACTCGTGCACCATTTATTTTTGACAATGTCCAGCCACAGTTGGCAAAGCCTTGTATGTGCAGTGACCACTTTATGTCTAAGCTCCTTATTCGTCAGCTTCCACCATTTAAGGCGGTATAGGAGCACCTGAATGAGAACCTGGACAGGTAGCCTGGAGCACAAGAATGCAAATCGTGCACCAGCTTAGTGGTCAGTGCACATACAAGGCTTTGCCAACTGTAGCTGGACATCATCAAAAATAAGCTAATATATCCACTCATCTGCAGCCAAGAGTTCTGGTGCTTAGCTCTTAGCTTTCACATAATGCTAGCGGCTCCGGTGCTTGCGAGATCAAATGTGCCCCTTTGCAGAGGGATCTCTAAAGCCATGATGTAGGAAGGGGAGGAAGGGGAGCTAAATCTGAACTGCTTGCTGAATCCCTTGTTTTCAGACCTAGGCAGCCCACAAAACCCAATGGGATGTTTTAGTTCACAGTATGTGGGTTGGTAGACACTCCAGATCTGTCAACACAAGCTCTGAAAACATGTGTTTTCCATGAAATGTTCCCCTTTAAAGCAGTTCATGGCAGTTCTGGCTTATGCACATCTTATCTTTGGGTTTGAACAGGAAATCGCATCAGGCCACAGGGATTCCTGGCCAAGTTCTACTGTTGAGGGTGAACACCCTTCACCTGAGATAATAAAGTAATAGAACGGCCTTTAAGATGGCACCAAAAGTCTGTCTTCATGCCATAGACAACAAAATATCTCCTGGATGTGGCTCACGCATCAGTTCTGGTCCTTTCCAGAGCTAAGCTCCATTTGGACTCTTGGATATTTGATTATATATCAAGAGCCTAGTGCACTCTGTTTGACACTGTGAGACATGCAAATGATTCAAGTTTCAAGCTTTGGGTTTTTTTTTTTTCAAGTTTCAAGCCGTGTGCTGGGTGGCTACTGCCCAGCCAGATCTTATGGATCCTCCTCAGGCAGCAGGACTGGTAGGTGTCCTGTAAGTCTGGAAGTTTGTTGCCTATGATGAATTCTGCTGTCCTCACCACTCTCTTCAGGACCTTGCGATCATAGGTAGTAATGGACAGAGAAGCTAAGCTTTAATTGTACGTTGTACAACCTGTATCTACCCTTAACAAATGGCGCAGCCAAGTGGTCGATGGCTTGTACAATCTGTCACTGAAACACTTTTCTGTGTATTACAGTATCTAAATACTGTGAAGTCAAGTCAAATGTACAACAGATTTTTAAAACAAATGTGGTCACAAAGCAGCTTTACAGAGAATCCCAGTCCAAGCCCACAGTGAGCAAGCCAAGAGCGACAGTGGCAAGGAGAAACGCCCTCAGAGGAAGAGGAACAAACCTCAAGAGAAACCAAGACTCAAAAGGGGAACCCTCTTCTGTTAGATGGAAGACTATGATCATAGTCTACTAGAAAGAATAGGAAAAGTGTTGAGTGTCTTTGAGGTGGAGGAAGAAATGTCTGATTAGTCTGTGATTAAATAGCAGGATCGTCGGATGGGCGCACGGGATGCAGGTGAAGCCCCCTCATAGCACAAGACAAGGAGAAGTTCCATGGTAGGCAAACTGGTCAGCAATGCATGCAGGCAGTATCACCCAGCTGAGGCAGATGAAGCAGCAGCATCAGAGCGCACAGGATGGGCAGTAGCTCTGCATTAGACCACATAGTTTGGGCAGTAGCTCTGCTCAGGCAAAGAAGACACACAGACAGTTAGCTCTGACCAAACGACTGAGAGCACTATATGGTGTTAGCAGTTAGCAGGGAAACTAATTACCAAAGGCTCGACTGAACAGGTAGGTTTTAAGCCTAGACTTGAAGACTGGGGCTGTGTCTGAAACACTGACTCCCAAACAAGGCCTGAATACTGCTAGACCTCCATCCTCAGCAGCCACATTGATTTTCATCTGCCATTTTGCATCTAATTTAGAGAGGATTCCACAGAGGAAGTGTTCTCTGTGAAACCATTAGACCTTGGTGTAAGCAGTTTTGCTCTACACCAGTGGTTCCAAAGTTGGAGCGCCTTTGCCTTGCAAATGTTGGTGTTTTTTCCTGTTGTAGAGCACATCATCCATCTGATCAGCTAATAAACACCCACTTTCTGAGTTGCTATTGAGGGGAAAACATTAAAAAGGTGCTCAGCATGTCTGCTGCCGGACTAAGGCCGAAGGGAAAGAAGAATATCTCTTTGTTTTTGTTGGTTTATCTGAACATCTGGCCTGATTTCCACTAGAACAGTCAGTCAGAGCTTGGTGTTGGATGGTGTGCAGCCACTGGGGAAAAAAAAGTTTCTTACCGCATTTGTTGGCGTGAGAAATACATAAACATGTGTTCTGGGAGGGGGTTGGGTCGGGATGTTGCTGGCTGTAGTGGGGAGAGAGCACAGTGCAGGCATTCATTCGGTGGAAAAATCCCCTTTTAACTTCCTGCCTGTCTGAAACATCCAGTGCAATCTTGGGTATGGTCTGTACCATTTATTTTAGGACATCTGGCGTTTGTTGCTTCTTTTTTTAAGACAAAGCACTTACATCACAATGTAGACCACATGTCCCTGGGTTTCCAGCTAGCTCCTCCAGTTAGCTGTATTGCTGATGTAGATGCTCAGTTGTGCACACAGCTTGTACATTGTCCATAAAAAGCATTGACCTATAGAATTCAGTGCTCACACATGGGCCTTGGGTCATCACGCCTGATGCCAAGCTTCTGCTAGAGGTGTGCCCAATACTGGGCTGTGGAGCAGTGAAACTCCCTTCTCTGGAGTGATGGAGCTCCGTCCAGAACTTATCCAATATCAAATCTTCACAGCAATGGTCCAACAATGAGGGGAAGAGAAAAGGCTGCAGCAAAAAAGAGGATAAACTTCCAAATCATGTTGGATAAGCAAATGTTTGCATGTTTTGGACCTGTTACGAAATGAGTTAACACCCATGATCCACCCCAGATCTTGATAAGACAACAAATTTGGGCTAAATGTTTATGGGAATGTAGACCTGTTAGGGTCATACCTGTCTACTTAATTCATATGGAAATATGGCGGTGCATGATGAAAAACCTGCCCATCTGCCTATACCCCCAACACTGTCCCCTGAACTCCTCGCTTTTCAACACTTGCGAGGTGTATGTTGTTGAATTAGACTCCAGCTTTACCTATAAAGTCAAAAAGTGTAATAAAGATCTGGTACTCTGCACTGTGTTGTCGCCACGGTTCATGTATGGATATGGAAGGTACTGTGATTGTAACCAGTGTTACTGACCAGTACAGCCACCTCACATTAAACACCAGAAGTACTGATTTTGCGCTGTGAGATTTCTTTAAAATCAGACAGCATCTAAGCACTGTGCATGCACACCATTCAACCAAACTCTCCAGAATGCTCCTTGAGCCAATTCTGAACAACTTGAGTCCAAAAGCACAATGCATTCTGCTGGAACATCCCATCATTGTGGAGGTACATGAAGTCCATGAAGGGCTGAAAATGGTGACTAAGCAGTGAAACGTAGGAGGCACCGGTCAATGACATGTGTAGGTGGATCCATCCCTTGCAAAAATGCATTGAATGTGGATGTGATTTGTGTCTTTTCCCTCAGACAATTCTAGCCTGACGCTGCCGGTCACGATCATTAAGCACCCCTGAACGGCCACTGCGCTCTTCACTGTGGGTGGTAATGGTCTTTTTTGGTGCATAGTTTCCATATTCGGACTTTATGGAATGCGGAGAAAAAGGGAAGTTTGGAATCTTTAACAGTGTGTAGGTATGTCATCAACTCATATTTAAAGAAAATGATATGGGCCCTTTAAAAACTATTACATTAACACTGAAAGTTAGTGCCAGCACCATTGGCAGACAGCTGCACAAAGCAGGACTACGTGCACACAGACCGTTAAGATGACTGCCCTTAACACCACGTCAACATCACCAAAGACTGCGATGGTGTTGTGCCAGACTGTCACAGAGTGACTCAGAATGGCAGCGGGTCATCTTCAGTGATGAGTCCCACTTTTGTCTTGGTGGAGACGACCAACGAATCCGTGTGTGGAGGCACCTTGGGCAGCACCAAGATGAACAGTTTGTTGTCATGTGTCACACGTCCAGAAGGCCTGGTGTCACTCCACCTCCACCCCTACCGCACAATCTGCAGGAANCTGCAATCCCACACTTCCTTCTGGGTGCAGCTGTTCTTTTGATGATAAGTGTATGTATATTACATTTATATTTACCACATCTATAGTTTTTTTTACCACCCCACTGTGCTGAATGGTACATACATTGTATAACCACAGCATCACCTGCCACATTTACATTTTTGCACAGGTAAATAATAATGTATATTGTGGATCAGAGGAGGATGGGTTCCCCTTTTGAGTCTTGATTTCTCCTGAGGTTTCTTCCTCTTGCTCTGAAGGAGTTTTTCCTTGCCACTTGCTCACTGGGAACCTTGACCTGGATTCTCTGTAAAGTTGCTTTGTGACAACATCTGTTGTATAAAGTGTTATATAAACTAGGCAAGTGCATTTACTGAAGAAAGTGCAGAGTGATTGTGCAGCTTAACTTAATATTGCTATCCAGCTGCTAAAGTGTTACTGAGAATGAATGGGAGTCTATGGGAGAAATGAGCGACGAATAAACCACACACAGACGAGTGCGGGTCAGAATGGCTGTGGATTAGTGTTTAGGCACCTGCCCTGTGTGAGTACATGCAGTTTCGTGGTTGTAGGTTAAAGGAAACACTAGGGTTTGAATGGGGGGGAAAATGAATGAGACCCTATGGGACAAAAGAGTGATGGAGGGGGAAGACAAACAGACGAGTGTGGGTCAGACCAACATTGAATTTGTACTTGGGGGTCTACCCTGAGATAGTGTATGTGTAACAGTGTCTGTTGGTCAAGCAGAAGTACAGTAGATGGGCGTTCACTTTTCCATCCCATTCATTCTAAATGGCAACAAATTTGGAGTTTAACCAATTTGGAAGCTGTAAGTCGGATCAAGAAGCTGTATACAAGGCCACCATTCCTGATCAAACTGAACTCCATTCTGGAGTTGGAATGGTGTCAATATCTCGAAAACTGCAGGACTAGAAATGTGTACCAAGAAGAAGATGTAGAAGAATATGCTGTTGGATAAACCTCGACACTTACTACTTTGCAAAATGACAATGAAGTTAAATCTAATCTAATTTTATATATTTGTAAATAAAGGGTCTGACCTGCACTCATCTGTTTGTCTTTTTTCCCCCTCAATCTTTCTTCCCACAGAGTCCCATTCATTTCCACCCCAATTTAAACCCTATGGTTTCCTTTCACCTACAGCCACCATGTACTCACTCAGGGCAGGTGCCCAAACACTGGTCCATAGCCATACTGACCAGCGCTCCTCTATGTGTTGTTTATTCAGCCCTCATTCCTCCAATAGACTCACATTAATTGGGGAACCCATCCTCTTCTGGTCCACAATATACAATATTGTATTGTATATATACACCTATATACCTATACAGTGCAGAAACGTAACTGTGGCGAGTGATGCTGTGGTTACACTATGTATATACCATCCAGCACAGTGGGGTGGTACCATTCTATAGATGTAGTAAATGTAAATGTAATATACATACAGCCATCATCACAAATGGTATATATAAATATATAGTGTTCATATTAAATACACCTTTGAAAAGCACCCAATCACAAAGGGTTACCATTCAGCATCATGAAAATTGCTCATCCTCTTTATCTCATTAAAAGCCTAAATGCTTGGTTTCTTTCATCAGAGTAACAATACACTCTCTGTTTCCCGTTAAACTGACCCTTTTCCGTTATTTTGGGTTCTCGATTTACCTAGTATGTTTATAGTGCTTGTATGGTCACGTAAGCTTTGCGCCGTATGACAGTCTGTTTTTCTCTGCATATGCAAATAAAGTCTTTAATCTTAAAAAGTGTAGATGAAAAGACAGAAATACACACTTTTTTGGCTTTGACCTTAAAAGGTGTGATATTAGGTATTTTTTTTTTTTTGAAGGTATGCTGTTGCTACGTCAGTTACTTTCAGCTGAAGACCTGCAACCTCCAAAATGCCAGGCTTACTGTGGGGGCTGCCCCTGCAACAGACACATGTCATCTTGGGATAAGCTGCGTCAGCAACTTGGCATGACACTCACCACTATAAACGTTACTCACAGCCGATGTTTTGGCAGTTCTATGTCATTTTGAACGTCAGTTTCCACTTCATATGCTCTTTCCTAGCCCAATAAAGAAAGCTTTTAATGTCAGCTTTTACAGACCTGATGCAGAAATACAGTCAGAGAACATTTGGTCATGTGCTGTTTCGAAACTCTCCAGTCATGCAATGTTTAGTCTGGTCCACCACGTGCAGGACGTACGGGCCAAAATATCAGCCAAAATAACACCACCTGCCTGAAGTGCTGTTTGTACTCCATGTGCATTAGAATGCATTATCCTGTCGACAGAGACCATTCATCATGAAGGGTTGTGCCTGGTCTACAACAATGCATAAATAGGTGGCATGTATCAAACTGACGTCCACTGCCTCCGCCGGCTTGTTTCCCACTTCCTTGTGCCATCACTTCCCCAGGGAAATGCCATACAGAAAAGAAAACACATCTGACCAAGTGACCTTCTTCTAGTGATCTATCTTCAAGTGAGATATAAATATATATATATATATAGTAAAACAATGAACCAAGATCCCCTCTGTGTGAACTTGAAGCTCGAGAAGCTCATATAAGAAGAACTACAGAACTACAATGTGCCCCTATACTAAAATTGGAGCTGATAAAATATACACAGCAAATAGATTAGTAAGCAATGACAGATGGACATGTTACCAGTTTATCCAGAGTAATGATGTTGTCTTGCATTATGCATGCGCAAAGCTATGTATCATTTATCTGCATACCTATCAATATTTACTCCATGCTTCCTAATAATCTACCAGTGGCAACATACACTAAGAAAATAAAAGTGGGCCTAGTGGAGAGCCTTGTGGAACACCACAGAGAGTGTCATGTTTACATAAGACATGCTCATCTAAACTAACAAAATGTTGTTGTCCAGTTAAATAGGTGTCATTTAACATAGATCCAGAGAGACCAACCACGTTCTTAAGCCATTTAAGAAGTGATCTATCTTCTAGTAATCCATAGTGTCAAATGCAACAGTTAAAATAACGGGGCATTACCCTAATTAGCATTTACAGATAAAAGATAGTGTAGGGACAGATAGAACTAGACTACTTTCAGTGTTTCAGGAACAAGAAATAAGTTCAGATTTATATTTGCCCTTGTGAATCACACATGTGAAGTCTGAACTGTTTCCTGCTCTAACACACCTGATTTTCATGAGGAATCTGAGTACCAGATGAGCTCAGTTTTGGGGGCTGCCCAAAATGTTTTCCTTGTTTGTTTTCCTAGATGGCCAAAGACTGAAGTTTACAAAACATATTTTTGAGCTCAGGTCAAACAAAGGCCTTCTGAGGAAACATAATTTACCTCCACTGGCTATTTGTTACTGAATTTCCTTGAATACTTTCAAACTGAATTTCCAATATATATAGCTGGGTAAATTGGTTATGATGCAACAAAATACGTTAGGTGTAAACCGCCCTTTAAGGAACTCAAAGATTCTTACAAAGAAGGAAATACTAAAATAAACAGGGAAATATCTGACATTTTGGCAATACAACAGACTGTTGTGATGTCTCGGACAGTTCATGCACGCTGCAGATTGAGCAACTCGTGGTATGCAACGCTTTGCAATCACATGCAGAGCGTTCGAGGGATTTCCGGGAATTCCAGCCACATTCTAGAGAAAAGCATAAAGCTTCTACTACATGTATGCTTAGCAGTTGAACTAAAGTTAAAGAGAAAGGTTCTATGTGGAAGCAAAAAGCGTTCTTTTGTCAAGTTTGTAATAATAGAAGAACCACTTTTTGGTGCTATATAGGACTACTTTCAAAAAGGTTCTATTTTAAGCCAGAAATGGTTCTACATAGAAATTATGGCCCTAAATACACAGTCATATCAGAAAATTATGACCACCTACCTAATAGTGGGAACAACCACTGTTGGCTCGGAAGACAGTAGCCAGACGTTGTGGCGTGAAGTGCAGCAGAGCACTGACTTCCCTCAGATCGTGTGGTTGTGGGTCACCCACTTCATGCTGCACGAATCTGGATTCAGTGTCCAATTACAGTACTCCCATGCAAACTGGAGGTGACGTTGATGACGTTCCATGGTTAACACTGGCACCTTACCCATGCGTCTGCTTTTCAGGCTCAGACGTAATAGTGTTGGCTCAGTGGTGATCCCAGACACTTTTCTCAGGGCTCCTGTGTTCATTATAGAGGATAACTGGTCTACTGTGGCGTGCCTATTGCTTGGTACCACACGCCAGAGCCTTCATTCCCCTCTGGCATCAATGGCCCATGGAGCACCACTGTTATGCCATTGGAAATCACTTAATGAACAAGAAGTCCATTCTTGGTACACCTTCACTACGGTGGCTCTTTGCCCAGTACCCTATTGTCATGCCCTTCTGGACATCCTTTGCCCATGGCGGTTATTTTGCACTCTGCTACAACTGACCGGTACTCTGCTACAACACTCTGCTACAACTGACCGGAATGCTCACAAACCCTGTTCACTCCAAACCAGAGGTGCTCATAATGTTCTTTTGTATGGACGACATTCACATATGGGATGCATGTCAGCTGTAAACAGAGTCAAAGAGTGGGCAACTTCAATAGCATCCATTACATGCCACTGCATGGAAACTTCTTGATCACCCAATTAAAGGAAAGTATGGTATCAAGCATACCATTGGCCAACAGTAATTGCTCTTTGTCTCGTACAAATTACAGGCATGAAAGTAGATATAACTGCTTGCCATCAGTGTTAGAGAGGCATGTAACATCATGGGAAAGGGCTTCACCTCATACTAGACACTTTAGGTTTCATGCATGCAGTTGTACGTATATATCCGCAGGTATATTCCTGCAACACAAGGTTACATGTGAACATGAGCTGAAGGCAAGACGACTCCTATTAACATTCCTGGGAATGAGGAAAAGCGAGAGCGTGGCTAGATAAGAGATTGACATTTTGATGTGGTATCTAATGACTTGCTTCGGGCTGGGGGATTTTACAGGGACAATAGGTAATATGACACAACCTGTTGAATTCATATTCCACACAATTGGGGACAACATACCTGCAGAAAGTCGTTATCATTGCAAACAAGCTGTATAGTCCCAACACCGGTTTACTTACCAGTCTAGAAGAACCGTTGCAAGTTCGCCTCCCTTTCTCACCAGGAGCGTCTCCAGCAATGGAAAGCAGTGCCAGTGTTAACTCTCGTTTTGCTTCTATTTATATCACTTAATTTGTTTCCTGCTGAACATGGTTTCTTGAGTGGAGTGGATGGCAGCTTCAGCCAGTATGGTGTTTACTGATCCTTTCGGTGGTTACCGGTCCCTAAATGAGCTAACTGGGAGCAGCACCTTCGACGCGATTGCCAGGAGGTTCATACCCTTATGTTGGACTGATTCCAGTCCACACTACAGTGACTCATTATCGCCTCTTGAGGTACAAAGTGGTACTACAAGACAGGATGGGCCAGGGCTAGATGGACATCTCTGTAATCTCTGTATGTCAACAATGATGTTTATATATATATATATATATATATATATATATATATATATATATATATATATATATATATATATATATAT
>CM067474.1:65228103-65238724 GCA_034552555.1 Semaprochilodus insignis
GGGTTAGGGTTTAGTGTAAATGTAAGGGTTAGGGTTTAGTGTAAATGTAGGGGTTAGGGTTTAGTGTAAATGTAGAGGTTTTGGTTTATTGCACTTTTAGGGGTTAGGGGTTTAGTGTAAATGTAAGGGTTAGGGTTTAGTGTAAATGTAAGGGTTAGGGGTTTAGTGTAAATGTAAGGGTTAGGGTTTAGTGTAATCGTAGGGGTTAGGCGTTAGTGTAATCGTAGGGGTTAGGGATTAGTGTTAATGTAGGGATTAGGGTTTAGTGTTAATGTAGGGGTTTTGGTTTATTGTAATTTTAGGGGTTAGGGTTTAGCGTAAATGTAAGGGTTAGGGTTTAGTGTAATCGTAGGGGTTAGGGGTTAGTGTAATCGTAGGGGTTAGGGATTAGTGTTAATGTAGGGATTAGGATTTAGTGTTAATGTAGGGGTAATGTCTGAAACGTTGTTTTACCAATCCTTTTACAAATCCTTACAAACCTGAGATTGGAGAAGATTTTCCTCTAAAATACATTCAGGGCGCTTTGAAGGGTGTTGTAGGCTAACAGTAGTCTATTGCTCAGATTTGCCACTTTGTCAGATTTGCCCAGAAGGCACGTGTAGGTTTACTGGTGGGTTTGATGGTAAACCAAATTGCTATATCTGTGTTGTAGATATAGTGAGACCCTGGTTCCCATTACCACCACTGTAAGGTAAGCAGAGCCTGTATGTGTCCGTACCCACGAACCGTTTCTGGACTCTGAATGACAGTTTACATCTCGATGACTAAAATATGCAGAAATTTGGAAAATGAGTGGAGTTCCCCTTTACAGCTGTATCTGCTGCCGAATAGGAAGAGTAAAGGAACCATCACCTCCATAAAAGGTGCTGTGAGGAAGTTTGTCTTCTAGTATGTGAAAGGAAAGGTGTTCTAAAGGGAATGTGAACAAGCTGCATATAGTTTATGTTTACATCAACTGTTGACATAAACATGTATATGTAAACAGGATACCTTAAGAAGGTCTATACAGTAGTCAGGTGTTGGAAAGTACTGAGTATTCCAGGCGATCTCCTCTGACATTCTCAATCCTGACATTGCTCAACCGAGATAGTGGTGAGAGGCCAGTCTGAACACGCCCCAGTCCACTCTGCAATCTGAAGTGTTGTAACTCTGTAGAGACCTTGCAGTGTGCTGCTCTTCAGGCCATGCTGCTGGTGGAAGATAGCTGGTGGGGGTGTCGACCAGTATTGCGACCGAGCTTTAAATGAACTGAAAGTCCAGGCCTGTTATTTGGTCAGTAAGACCAGAGCATCCTGTTTCTCGGTTAGCTGCGGTTGTGATGTCACAGCCTATAGCTGTTTGGCTGCCTCTGATTGGTCTAACTCATATACAGGCAGTTTACAAGCTCGGATATTCTGTTCCTGTTCCCTACTAAAGACACGGTTTTGCTTATAATGGCCTGTAATTAATTGAACATTGCACTCTTTATAATTGTGGTTTCAATGTGAAATCAGTTGATCTCTCAGCCCTAGCTACATCCATTGTAAACCTGCCTCCTACAGTGGTGCCGCCTTGGTCTGTACAGTGAGATCTATCAGTTTAAAGACTAGGAAGACCCTCCTACTGGTGACATGAATATTCACTAAACTGAAAAAGTAACTAGAGCTTCTGAACTGTGCTAGAAAGTTTTTGCACAACTGAATATATACAAATATATATTGTTTGAGACTCATCAGTTGGAGCTGTTAAGTGTAAGCCTGTAGAGTCTTTAAGATCACCAACAACATCCATTTAGTTGGGTGTACCTAAACTTTTGACTGTTGGCTATTGAATGAATAGAGGAAGATAGATACTTCTAGGAAGCTGAACATCAGTGACTCTGCGGGCTGTGACAATGTCCTTATTGCAGTGGGGTTAATGGGAGGGGCTCACTATGGGATTTGGGCAATGCATGCTGGGTATTGTAGTGAGAAAACATTGGTTGGGGCGACAACACAAGAAGGATACTGTTCAGTCTGTGACGTGCCTCTGCTGTCAGCTAGGCATGTAGTGGAGGGCTCTAGTGGAGGTGTTAATAGCACCTGAGGGCCTCCCGTTTTTGGAATTTTGGACTCTTGTGTTGAGGTTATGCTTTAGTTTGGCTGCCGTTATGTTTACTGATGGTGACCTTATGGCCCTGGCTTCTGTGGAGCGATCTTTTTCCCTCATTCTTAAACCTCATTAAAGACTATTTCTGCAGTGGTGTTTCACCGTGTGCTCCCTCTTTGTCATGGCGTTGAGCTGTAAGCTATAGAGCTATAAGATACAGAATTTAAATGGTTATAATGGGTAATAACAACCCCCCGGAAACACTTTCTGCACCAGCAGCAAGAGATAACAGCCTGTATGGGTCAATTATGTCTTTCATTAAACACTCCAGCCAAAGCTAAAGACCTCTAGCCTCCACAGCCTGGATGCTCCCCTGTTCTGTCCCTGTTCTCAGCACACCATGTAACAGGGGCTGTAGACCACCGGTGCTCACTGGAATCCATGAAGGGCTGCAGGGTGTGTGGGGGATTAAGGTGGAGACATCCAAAAGGAGCACCTGCAGGGATGAATATTCTGGGCAGGTATCCATAAACAGTCTTTATTATGTCCCCCGGTACCCAGACTGAAGCTCACACTACGTGTTCATTACGTTACAGTGTAGATATGGACGGAGCAGCACCTGTCACAGATGTACATGTCCTAAGGTTATTACTGAGGAATGATTCAAGCAAGGACGGGTCTTATCGCTGTACCTGACTGACCCAACAGGCACAATTGCAGACATTCAGCGAGCAGTGATGTCCTCCTCAAGTCATCCTGTTAGTGCAGCACCATTGGCAGGTGGCTGCACCACGCAGGACTACATCCACACAGACCGTTACAACGACTGTCCTTAACACCACGTCAACGTCACCAAAGACTGCAATGGTGTCGTGCCAGACTGTCATGGAGTGACTCAGAACGGCAGCGGGTCATCTTCAGTGACGAGTCCCGCTTTGGTCTTGGTGGAGACGACCAACGAATCCGTGTGTGGAGGCACCGTGGTCAGTGCCAAGATGAACGGTTTGTTGTCACACGTCACACGTCCAGAAGACCTGCTGTCACTCCACCTCCACCCCTACCGCACAATCTGCAGGAGCTGTGTGAGAATATTCAAGCTGCATGGGATGGATTATCACAGGACACCCTTAGGAACCTCTACAACTCCATGCCGAGACGTCTGGCATGTTGGGTTAGCAAACATGGCAGCCCGATGCCATACTGAGAGACACTACTTCTGTATGTGTAGCTCAATAAATATTGATCATATCAGTCTAATTGTATCATCATGTATTGTTCCTGGTGACCTTTATCTTCCTTCCTAATAGCACTGCAGCCCAACACAGATTTTGTAATGTGTTATATGAGCTTCATATGACTTCTGATATGTAATTTAACTCCTGATCCGGCTGAGCAAGGTGTTTAAAGTTGTAAGCAGGTGTTTCAGGTGTGTTCAGGCATTTTTTACCTTCCCACGGCTTCTCAGATGAGGTGCTGTAGGGTCAGTACAGATGTCAGCAGGCAGGACGGCGGATCAGCAGACTGAATGTGTGAAGATCAGATAGGTAGCATGTGAGTACGTGGGGTCTGTAGTTCAGTATGGATGAGGCTTTATTTCCTGACCTTTGTTTCACTTCTGCTTTTCTCTTCTCCCTCTTTTTTTTTCAAAGTAATTTCCTTTAGAGCTGAATCACTTTCTCACTGGCCTCTTCCTCTCTCCCTCTCTCTCTCTATCTCTCTCTCTCTTTCTCTCTCTCTCACTCTCTCTCTCTCTCTCTCTCTCTCTCTCTATCTGTCCCTCTCTCTCTGTCCCTCTCTCTCTCTGGATAAAATATGTCAATGTGAGTCTTTGATCTTCCCTCAGAAGTCCTGCGATGATGTCATAGATCTATTTCCCATCTGACTTTTGTGGAAAAAAATCAAAGAGAGACAGAAAAGGAATGTTTGGGAAGTGAGTTCACAAGTGAAAGTCTGAGAGAGTGAAAGGAGAGATGAGATGAGAGTAAAGCTAAATGTAGGCATTTGTAAGTTAAAACAGAAGCACATCCAGAGGATTCATTCGTCTGCAGTATGAAGTTAGTGTCCTCGTCATGGAGTGTTACATGTATCTGCAGTATGCTGATATATAAAGCTCTTTCTCTCTCTCTCTCTCTCTCTCTCTCTCTCTCCCTCTCTCCCCTCTCGTCTCTCCATGTGCAGAGAGTGTGCAGGAGGCGGTGGGCCGGCAGTTCAAACTGAGTATGAGGAAGAAGGTGCTGCTGGAGGTTAAAGGTGACAAACTGGAGAGCCGAGTCCTGGTGAGTGAATCTGTGAACCTGGTTATGATGATGGACTGTTTTGCTGTGCCGCATCTTGAACAGTCAGGTATCCTCAGTCAGGCTCTCTTGGTTTAGTAGAAACGAACACTTTTCAAACACAGCCGTGGACATCAGCCACAAAACTGAATGGCACATTTTCATTGTGTTGCTGTTCTGCTCTACAGATGAGGTCATGTGCAAACGTTTAAACACCCTCATTTGAACTGTGCAAGCCTTTCTGTAAGCCATTCTGCAAGCCTTCTGAGTGGACAAAAACATGCAACCCATTCTCTACAGCAGGGGTTCGGTGGCAGGGCTTCAGGGATCATGCAAGAGTGGCACTATAAATATATGTCGTTGCTGTCCAAAGAAAAGCAAGTACCTCCAAAATGGTATGTTTAAAGGAGAGGGTAAAAACCGTCTTAACTTACTTTAATGTAAAGAGAAATGCAAAGCAAATTTGGACCATTTTATTGGCCTGTTCATCACGAAATGATGCACACAAATCATGCAGAAAGATGTTATTTTTGGACGATATACATCAGTTAGCCATAACATTAAAACCACCCCCATGTATCTACACTCACTGTCCATGTTATCAGCTCCACTGACCATATAGGAGCACTCTGTAGTTCTACAGTTCCAGACTGTAGTCCATCTGTTTCTCTGTATACTTTATTACCCTGTTCTTCAATGGTCAGGACCCCCACAGGACCACCACAGAGCAGGTATTATGTGGGTGGTGGGTCATTCTCAGCACTGCAGTGACACTGACGTGGTGGTGGTATGTTAGTGTGTGTTGTGCTGGTGTGAGTGGATCAGACACAGCAGTGCTGCTGGACACGTCAATGTCACTGCTGGACTGAGAATCGTCCACCAACCAAAACTATCCAGCACAACAGCATCCTGAGACCACTGATGAAGGACTAGAGGATGACCAACACAAACCCTGCAGCAGCAGATGAGCTATCGTCTCGACTGTACATCTACAAGGTGGAGCAGCAAGGTCGGAGTGTCTAATAGAGTGGACAGTGAGTGGACACAGTGTTTGAACACTCCAGCAGCACTGCTGTGTCTGATCCACTCATCCGCTGGGAATGATCCACCACCCTCATAATACCTGCTCTGTGGCGGTCCTGTGGGGGTCCTGACCATTGAAGAACAGGGTAATAAAGTGTACAGAGAAACAGATGGACTACAGTCTGTAACTGTAGAGGGACAAAGTTTCACAGAGCCGATGAAATGGCCAGTAGCTACAAAATAAACCGTGCCATAACTGATTCTCACTCTGAAGGAAAACGGTTTGACCAGGTGCACCCACCAAACTTGCATATGCAATATCACAGTATCTATTAACAAACCCAATTCTGTGCAGCGTTCAGAGCTTTGCTGCTTGTGCTTTAAGGCTACGGCTGCTGAAATGAGAAGAAGCTCTAATACATAGCTACGTATATACAAACAGAGTCTCTCTGCTGTCACTCAGGCTTGCCTTCTATCTACAGTGTAGTGAGAGTCTTTTGCTGTAGCCCAAGCTCTGGCAACAGCGTTAGAGAGCTCACGGAGCTCAGAGCTACTCAGAAACTCTTTGTCTTTGTGTAAGTGTGTGTGAAAGAGTTCAGGGTGGGGTTGCAGACTGTGGAGATCTGATTGCGCGGCTTGAGGCTGTAGTAAGCAGCCTGAGCTCCACTGACTGCCTGGGGCTGGAGTTTTGTGCAAGACGTACTATATTACTACACAGAGCAGGGGGACCAAGGATCACTGTACCATCTCTCTCTAAACAGTTATTCATAGCCATTTTTGTGACAGCAAATTGCAATAAAAACACTTTAATATTCCTACCTTGTTCTCACTTTATTATAATGTAATATAAATTATATTATATATATATATTATATTATATATATATATAATATAAACTGTGGATTAAACTGGGTTTAAGTTTTGGGGTCTGGTTTATGGCATTGTAATCTACACTGTATGAGTTAGTAATGAATAATTGTTAGCAATATGATAAGTGACCCCAAACTTGGTGGGTGCATGTGAAATGATTCACTAAAATGGATCTATGTTGACTAATAATTAGGAACTGCTAAACAGACTTTTTAAAAAAGCATAAAAGCATATAAACATTAATGAATATGCACGGTTAATGCCTCTTGCTGCCCCAGCCACCCACCCTCCACTCCAGTTTCTGCATGAATGTGATCTAAAATTTCGTCAGATAAATACATGTCGTTGCTGTCCTAAGAAAATCAAGTACCTTCTGGCCTTCTGGACTTGTGACGCGTGACAACAACCCGTTATCTTGGCGCTGACCATGGTGCCTCCAAGACCAAAGCGGGACTCGTCACTGAAGATGACCCGCTGCCATTCCGAGTCACTCCATGACAGTCTACAATGACACCATTGCAGTCGTCATAGCGGTCTGCGTACATGTAGTCCTGCGTGGTGCAGTCGTCTGCTAATGGTGCTGGCACTAACAGGATGACTCATGAAGGGCATCACTGCTCACTGAATGGCCGCAATCATCGTGGCTGTTGGGTCAGTCAGGTACAGTGATAAGGCCAGTCCTTGCTTACGTCACATGTGCGGTCAAGCATTAAACTTGAATCAGTTGCATGTCTCACAATGTCAGACCTACCCACCAAGTTATATAGGCCACAATACAACTGGATTTAGTGCAACACTAAACACTACTAGTGTGTGCTAATCGTAACCATTGTGTTCACAGCTTTTGCTGGTATTTTTGAACCTCTGTTCTGTCTGTTCCAACTGATCAGATGCCTGGTTACCATCATAACCACTGTGAACTATTCTGACTATGGCTAGTGTCTCTAGAATGGAGAACTTCACACCAGACCCCCAATAATAATGACACAGGATTTAGGTGCTAAGACCCAAAGCTTTGCTGTTCTCAGCTGGGCAGTGGTGCCCTAATGAAGCTGCTTTATTTTGGATACTAACTTCAATGTGAGTTATACTGTAAGTTTTTTATTCATGTTTAAGAAATATTTTTATGAGCGGAGCCCTCAGTTGTTCCTCCACACTGGCACACACATACTTTCTTCTTTATCTGTGCTCTTCTATCTTTTCCCCATTTTCTCTCTCTCTCTCTGTGAGTTTGAGTTCTCGTGGCATGCCTAAGCACTCTGCTCGTCATGTCCTGACACAGCACGATGCTGCTAGGTATGTAGAGTGAAACACACACACACACACACACACATACACACACTCCTACATGCTGCATTCCAGGCCTTTCCACAAGATTTAGTAAGAAGTGCACTGGCAGCAGCCATAAGCACTTCCTGCATGGCTGTTAGTTCTGGTTAATGCAACAGTTGCAGCTGTGTTTGGTAATTAGAGAGAGACAGAGACAGAGACAGAAAGAGAAGGGCTACATTTGAATGTATGTGCAGTTTGTTGGGTAGAGACTAAACACTTAAACAGGAGCTGGATGAAACTTTGGAAACTTTCCGCCCACCTAAGTGTGCAAGCCGTGTCATGGAGCTAAGGATGTGGTCGAGATAGGAGAGGCCTTCCTAACACCGGTGTATAAAGGCTAGTCTTCAGGCGCTCCCCCATAAACATTTGAGACCTGAGCAGGCTGTACTGGCCTGAGCGAGCTGTTCTGGCCAGAGCGGGCTGTACTGGCCAGAGCGAGCTGTACTGGCCTGAGCGGGCTAGACTGGCCTTAGTGAGCTGTACTGGCCTGAGCAGGCTGTGCTGGCCTGAGCATGCTATACTGGCCCAGCAAGCTGTGCTGACCTTAGTGTGCTGTACAGGCCTGAGCTGGCTGTACTGGCCTGAGTGGGTTGTACTGGCATGAGCGGGCTTTACTGGCCTGAGCGGGTTGTGCTGGCCTGAGCGGGCTGTACTGGCCTGAGCGGGCTATACTACACTCTGTCTCTGATCCTTCAGATGAATATCTGCTCTCTCTCTCTCTCTCTCTGCAGCTGTTCTGGATAAGGCCGGTACATGCCAAGGCCAGGTGCCTTTAGCTTTGTGTCTGGTGGTGTGTACTGGAGGAGCAGCACTCCTGTGAGCAGTGAGGGTTATGAGTGTATTCTCAGTATGACTGCAGAAGCCGGCATGTGGACGGCACATCCTGAAACTTGCAGATGTCACAATCTTAGTCAGCTTGCCCCATGAAAATGAAGCTGAACGTGGGCCAATGGTTGAGTTTGTCAACTGTTCAGGTGCAGTAAGAGTAAGGACTCTTGAGGTAAATATGCACTGTAAAAAAGTAAAAACAGCACAGCCTGCCAAACAGAACTGTAGAATAAGAGTGAGTTATAAAAACAGTAAATGGACAGAACATTTCATTAATTGTTTTTCAGATGTACAACATTATTTCATAGATTTTGTTATCATTGCAATAAAACAACTGTAAACAAAAGGTCTCGTAAAAACACAGGGAACAACTGACCCATGGTTTCTTGGCCACAGCTAAAAATGGATGAATGAACGAATGAATGAATGAATGAATGAATGAGTGAATGAATTTGCCCAGCCAACAGCAATCTGGCTTGGCTGTTAACCTTATTATATATATTGGAGACACACAATTGGAGGTAGGCCAGTTGGGGGGAGGTGAACACCAAGAGGGTAAGTAACACAATATGCAAATAGATGGTGCCAAGAGCCAATGGGAAAGAGGAAACCCTGCTACCAGTAATTTACTGTAATTTTACATGAAGATTTTGGTGTTTGATAGAAATGATTCTAAGGGATATTATAAGGGAAAATCTGTAAAAATATATATTTTTTAAATCTGCAAAAACTTGTATTGTATGTATTGTCTTTGTATTTTTTCTGAATGAAGACATCAGACTTTTATTTTGTGTGTTTTGTTTGGCAGCCGCATCTTTTTCAATGCATAAAACTAATAAGATTTACCTTAAAATTACAAACATGAAATTAGTTAGTACGGAAATAAATCTTTCTATAATGTGCTGCATATTTAATTATTATTTAATTTAATTATTGTCATTTTTATGTACATTTGCATGTAAGTTAGGATGGCAAAACAAATACTGTATAAATAATATTGCAATTTTACTATCAAAATGAGAAAAACAAGAAATACACATATGTCGTCACAGTCATAGTACTTAAAATAACTTTTGGGTTGTTATTTTACAGATAAGGCTGATAACTTTACAAACATGTATATATAATTAAAAAAAATAGGAAAGAGACTGTAAAAATTAGTGTTAATTTTATTTATTTATTTTTTTTGGGTGTATGCATGTAAGTCTGGTATATGTTGCTGTGTGCTGCAGTTTCTTATGATGTTCAGTGGGCCGTCTGCCGAACAAGCCTGTCAAGTCAAGCCAGCAAAGTTTCTAAGAAAGAACATTTTTTTAATGGACAACTTGAGTCGCACCATGTTGTTGTGAATGTAGCTAGGCTGATGTAATTACACACCCTTCAGCCCCACCTGGCTTCATGAAGACTATAGGTTATAAAGAGTCCTCAATAAGCCAAAGAGCTTTAGGTCCAAACACAAGTCTGCACCCACCTGTGGAAACTCAACAGGCTGCTCTACAGCAACATGTAAGAGGGTGGGAGATGAAGAAGGGGAAAGAGAGAACCAGACAGGGCAAGCAGAGAAAAGAGAATGAGAGGGCAATGTGGGTAGAGAGAAGTGGGGATGAGAAAGAGAGATAAAGGGGATAAGAGAGAGAAGAGAGCAAGTGGAAAAGAAAGAGGTAGCATAAGGGGGAAGGGAGAGAGAGTAGTGGAAAAAAGAGTGTGATCACTATTCAGGAAATCTCAGGAATATCAGGAAATAGTGTAACTCGAGTCGCACACATTCCTCTCTCTCTCTCTTTCTCTCTCTCTGTCTCTTTCTGTCTGGCTGTCTCTCTCTCCACCTTTCTCTCTCTGTCTGCCTCTCTCTTTCTCTACCTCTGTCTTTCTGCCTCAGTTATTAAAACAATAAATAAATAAATAAATAAACAAACAAATGAACATGAGATACATATACAACAATACAGCAATAGAGAGTAGAGCTCTCTCTGTCTGTCTCTCTCTCTCTGTCACTGATATTCAGGAATATCAGGAAATAGTGTAACTCGAGTCGCAGGCATTCCTCTCTCTCTGATGTGGCAGGTGGGTGTGTTATGTGAAGTGGGTGAGTGGGTTTGATGTGGCAGGTAGGTGTGTCTTGTGAGGTGGGTGGGTGTGTTTTGTGAAGCAGGTGAGTGGGTCTGATGTGGCGGGTGGGTGTGTTGTGAAGCAGGTGAATGGGTCTGATGTGGCGGGTGGGTGTGTTG
>CM067474.1:65239224-65267605 GCA_034552555.1 Semaprochilodus insignis
TCTCTCTCTCTCTCTCTCTCTGTCTCTCTGTGCACAGAATACAAACGAGCACGCCAAGAGATCAAGAAGAAATCTTCAGACACTCTCAAACTGCAAAAGAAGGCCAAGAAAGGTTAGGAGCTCCCTCGTTTCATCTCCTCCACTCAATCGCAAACACTGAAGATGCACTAAAGCTGTAGAGATAAATGAAGCACAGTGAGAGAACCGTGTGCTCCCTGTTGAGCATGCTCTGTAAATTACGCTAGGGTGGCCAGATGTCCCTGCTTTTGGTGGCTTGTCCCCGGCTGGAGGTGTCCCCAAAAATGTCCCCGTTTTTAACTGTGAATGAGTAAAACAGACCGGAAAGTCCTGAGAAAGACCTGCAGCAGAACTGCCGGGCGGACATCTTGTGTTGTGGTTGCTTTGGGCCAACAGGGGGCGCTGCTGCTGCTATCTACTGACCACTTCTACCACTTGCTGACCTAGTTTCCCAACACAGCCATTATCACCTTTCAAACATTGCCATGGGGTTACATCAGCCATCGATGGTATTCGGTTACACTGCCAAGGCATGATCCATCAGTAACTTCATTAACTCTTATTAAATACTCACAAATCAAAATCAGTCGGAATTGTAGGGGGCGGAGGGCACTAAGAACCAGGTTTGGAACCACTGGTCTGGAATATCGTTCCAATCAGTGCTGATTTTTTGGCCAATATCCCGTTCGATCTTTGTATTGACCTTTGTAAGTTCTACCACTTGCTGGCCTAGGTAAAACTCCCAACAGAAGCTAACAAGTGTCCATCCCACTTAGGGATCCTCTGTGTTTGGTAACCCTTGCAGCTAAAGCTAACAACAGTTTAGAGAATTCTTTACTCTTTCAGATGAAGTTGCCATGCACTACCGCATCAGTGCACCAGAATAAAACTGGAATTGTTAGTTTGGAGAGAGTTTGTCATAAAGCCTTGTAGGCTATAAGAAGCTAGCAGCCACCGAACAAGTCTGTTTACTCATATTTTCACACTCGGCAGAAAAAGAAAACAACAATGCAGTGCATCATTCTGTAATAGCTAATACACTCATCATCATCATCATCAAAAAAAAAGAAGCTGCACCCAGAAGGAGGTGTGGGATTGCAGTGCTATTGGGAAGGAAGATAAAGGTTACCAGGAACAATAAATGATGATACATTTAGACTGATATGATCAATATTTATTGAGCTACACACACAGAAGTAGTGTCTCTCAGTATGGTGTTGGGCCGCCATGTTTACCAATACAACATGCTAGACGTCTCGGCGTGGAGTTGTAGAGGGTCCTAATGGTGTCCTGTGGTAATCCATCCCATGCAGCTTGAATATTCTCACACAGTTCCTTCAGATTGTGTGGTGGGGGTGGAGGTGGAGTGACACCAGGCCATCTGGTCGTGTGACACGTCACAACAAACTATTCATCTTGGCGCTGACCACGGTGCCTCCGCACACAGATTTATTGGACGTCTCCACCAAGACAAAAGCCGGTCTCATCACTGAAGATGACCCGGTGCCATGTAAAAATGTGCATTAAGATACCGGAGGTAAAAAGTCTGTGCAATAATAAAAAAATGTGCAAGGGGCGCATAGTATCAGCAGATATCAGCAGATAATTACAATCCTGAATGAACATGTGCATATGTTGGTATTTAAGTAAAGTGTCTAGCGTGTCCAGGAGTGCAGATGTACAGGACATACAGTAAAGTGTCGTACAGTGCAGATAAATAGACCTCTGATTTAACATAAGAGATTCAGTCCTCATCTGTCCTCTTCCCTCTTCCAGCTCCACTGGGAAGAGTTGAGAAGCCTGATGGCTCTCGGGACAAAGGATCTCCTGAGTCTGTCTGTAGAGCAGCTCTGTGACAGTAACCTGCCACTGAACTTGCTCCTTTTGTCCATAATGATGACAGTCTGGCACGACACCACTGCAGTCTTTGGCGACATTGACGCGGTGTTCAGGGCAGTCGTCGTAACGGTCTGTGTGCATGTAGTCCTGCGTCGTGCAGCCGTCTGCCAGTGGTGCTGGCACTAACAGGATGACTCATGGAGGACATCACTGCTCAGTGAATGTTTCATTCCTCTAGTTTCATTCCTGTCAGTTCATTTCATCTTAGTACAACTATTTGTGCAACTGCTCTTTTGACGTGTATGTTAAGCTGAGTGAGCCAGTCTTTTAGAGTTTGCCTCAGCTGAACATGGACACCCAAGCCGTGAGACCTGGTTAAGGAGCTGCCTGATTCGCCTGAGCTTGCACTAAAGTGTATTTTCACTTATAAAATCTACTACACGTGAAATTTGACCAGGGCTGTTCAGACGTTTCCATGCATATCGTCACTGTCCAAAGACAAACAAGTATCTCCAAAATGGCAACTTTACAGGAGAGGGGAAGACCCTCATTTAATTTGAATGTAACTCAATGGAACCAGACTTTTTTCCAAGCACTTTTGGGATGTTTCTGTTGGTCCGTTCATCATGACATTTACTGTGCTCCAGTGATGCATAAAAGTGAAAATGGGCAATAATGGAGATACATGGTTTTCTTCGGACAGCGACGATATATATAGCTCTGGAAATAAATAAGAGACCACTCCAGTTTCTTCTTAAATCAGCATCTCCACATGTACAGCAGGTTCTTAGTGAGGAACAGAAGGTTCGGTTCTAGCTTCACTGGCAGATACAGTGAGCGTCTGGTTCATAAGAACAAGGTCAAGCAGCAAACACACAGGACAACACAGCTACAGACTGGCAGAGGGCCAAAACCACTCTCTACTGACCGTGATGAGCGCCACCTCATTCGAATGTCCCTTAACCACCGTAAGATGACCTCAAGTGACCTACAGAAAGACTGGCGAGCGGTGGCTGGGGTGAAATGAACAGCGAGCAGGGTTCAAAAAACAGGCTTCTGGAGGCGTCATTAGTGATTTTCTAAATAAACAGATCTAAATACAATATTTGATCTGGAATTTGGGAGACGTGTTTCCAGTAGTGTATAGAATAAAACAGAACTGCTCGTTTTGGTCAAACACAAACCCAGAAACTGTACAACTAGAGGAACTGATCATTTTGAGGTGGTCTCTTAAATTTTTCCAGAGCTGTACATAATGTAATAATAGGATAAACCATTTGTGGTAATTATATAAAAGCAAATGTTATCTCTAAACTCAGTAACCACAAATGGCTTGATCCTTATTAGTTTTTAAAACTGAAGCAGGGAGCTTGTGCAAAAAAAAACATTTTGTTGTTTCCCAACTTTCCCAACAAGACTGAACTTTGTGGGGTAAATATAGTAGTGTGGGAAACCCTGCAGTAAACTCTGCAGATTCCTTTGTAACATGTTTTGTGTGAAAATTCAGATTCAGGTTTCACTCATTCTTTTTTTTTTCTTTCAGTGTGTTCCTGGCTCTGCCCTCGCTCATAAAACCTAAATTGTATGTTTGGATTGTAGATGAGGAATGCCCTTGCATTCCAATGCAGTGTCTTTTATTGTTTTGGCCCACACTGGAGGGCACTGTGTGTGTATTGCATAAACAGCATGCTTTCCTGTCAGGATTACTGCCCCCATGCAGCACTGTGCGAAAGTCAGAGACCGCCCTTTCAATACATCATTTTCAGCTGAAATGGCTATTAGGTACAAGTGGAACCAAAAATAAATGGACTGACAGAATATATACAGTGACCATCAATATAATGGTTGCACAAGGAGGAATTAACCCACAGGAATGAAACTTGGTGAGTAGGTTTGACATAAGCAAGGACAGGGTCTTATCACTGTACCTGACTGACACAACAGCCACAATTGCAGATATACAGCAGTTAGTGCCAGTACCATTGGCGGAGAGCTGCATGACGCAGGACTACATGCGCGCAGACCGTTACGACGACTGCCCTTAACACCACATCAACATCACCAAAGACTGCAATGGTGTCGTGCCAGACTGTCATGGAGTGACTTCAGATCTTCAGACTTCAGATCTTCAGTGACGAGTCCCGCTTTTGTCTTGGTGGAGACGACAAACGAATCCGTGTGTGGAGGCACCGTGGTCAGCACCAAGATGAACAGTAAGTTGTCACGCGCCACACGTCCAGAAGGCCTGGTGTCACTCCACCTCCATCCCTACCGCACCATCTGCAGGAACTGTGTGGGAATATTCAAGCTGCATGGGATGGATTATCACAGGGCACTATCAGGAACCTCTACAACTCCATGCTGAGACGTCTGGCATGTTACATTAGCAAACATGGTGGCCTGACCCCATACTGAGAGACACTACTTCTGTGTGTGTAGCTCAGTAAAAATTGATCATATCAGTCTAAATGTATCATCATTTATTGTTCCTGGGAACCTTTATCTCCCTTCCCAACAGCACCGCAATCTGAATATATATGTATATTATATATTTGTATATATGATATGTATCATAATCCCACTCAAAAAAGTGTGTTGCATCATCCTTTCCTTTTAATTACACTGTTTAATGGTTTGGAAATGGACTATTTGGATACCCATTGTTGCTTGATGCAACACTTCAGCTGCTCACCAGGTCATCTGATTCTCCTCTTTGTGAGGTGCCATACTGTTTCAATAGGAGACAGATCTGGACTGTTGACAGACCAGTCAAGCACACACATCGGTGTCACACTGTTGCAGCACATACAGAATGAGGCCTGGCATTGCTCTGCTGAAATAACCGTTGACGTCCTGGGAAAGACATCTTAATGGCAGCACATGTCTCTCTCTAATATCCCAATGTACGCCTCTGTGTCAACGGCAGCTTCACACATATGCAAGTCACCCGAGCCCATGTGGCTATAGTTAACATGGTAGGATGTCGGCTCCTCATGAGGGCTCAAAGGTCACACATTCAGCAGTGGTGTCCAGACTTGCCCTACATGGACTGAGATCTCCATGGATTTCCTGAGTCTGTCCACAGTATTATGGTACATGTGAAAGACCTCAGTTGTTTGCGGTCTGCCACTGAGAGGTGTTCTTACTGAACTGTGATGAGCCATGACTTTCCTTGCAATGGCTGAACCTTTGGTGGCTCCGTTTATACCCAACCATGACCCCCTCACCTGCTTCCAATTCACTTGCTTATTGTGGAACGTTTCAAAATTCCAACAGTCCCAGCTTTTTATTGAGCATGTTGGAGGAATCCAATTCTGAATTTGCTGATGTTTCCAAAATACTCTCAGCCAAAACATTAAAACACATTTCTATGTACTTTAGTCTGTTATATAAAGGTTTTATTGCATTATATAAAATGTCCTTTTCACTGACTTCTCCCTTCTGTGTGAATCAAATCTCCTACTTCCTGAAATATGAGTAACTCAAAGGCTGTTTGGGCTGGACATGAAATAAATGAGGGGTGGTCTTTAACTTTTGCACCGTACTGTAACTGTGAACTGTACGGGAACCTGTTCTACTGCCTGTCTCTTTGCGTGACCTGTGAAGACAGAGACATTTCCTAACACACACACAAACAGAATCTGATATTCAATACTGGGACATATTGGAACATAAAGACCCTTTTGCTCCAACAGATGGCGCCAAACCAGTGACTATGGTGGTGCACGTTTCAGAAGTGCTGTCGGAGGCAGCAGCACATTCACTGCTCAGCAATATATACACTCATCATTAATAGAGCAGCTGCTCCCAGAAGGAGGTGTGGGATTGCAGTGCTACTGGGAAGGAAGATAAAGGTTACCAGGAACAATAAATGATGATACATTTAGACTGATATGATCAATATTTATTGAGTTACACATACAGAAGTAGTGTCTCTCAGTATTGCGTCGGGCCAGACGTACATGACACACAGTTCCTGCAGATTGTGCAGTAGGGGGTGGAGGTGGAGTGACACCAGGCGTTCTGGACATGTGACACATGACAACAACCCGTTCATCTGACCACGGTGCCTCCATACACAGATGCGTTGGTCGTCTCCACCGAGACCAAAGCGGGACTCGTCACTGAAGATGACCGGTTGTCATTCTGAGTCACTCAATGTCTCCATGGAGGGCATCACCGCCTGTTGAATGTCTGCAACCGGATTGTGGCTGTTGGGTCACTCCACACATGCCAGACAGTTCCTTGGATCTCTTTTTCTGTGGTTCTTCATGTCGCTGGTGCGTGCCGCCTTCTATCCACTGCCGCCAACAGCGTGCTGTGGTAATATCCGCACGACCCATATGCCGTGCAGTACGACCCCTCTCCAACTCTTCCAACTGCTTGAATTGCTTTGGAACTCTTCTCTGAGTGATACTTCACTTGCAAAGGATGCTACCAACACAACAGCACAACAGAGTCAGAATGGAAAGCAAGCACAGCCGGTTCACCTTAGCTAGTCAATCAGGTACAGCGATAAGGCCCGTCCTTGCTAACGTCACATGATTCATCACAAACTTGGGTCATTTGCATGTCCGTCAAACCTACCCACCAAGTTTCATTCCTGTCGGTTGATTCCTTCTGGGTGCAACTTTCAATGAAACACGGATGATGCCTTTGCTTTGCTTCCATATTTATGGAGTGACCATACGAGGCCGAAAGTGATCCGGTCAGAGTGGCTTTGGGAGTGATACCGATGTTGACATGGATGACTGGGCTGGGTTATGGGTTTGAGTGGGGATGTTAATCATGTGTCATGTATGTAACCGATGTGCGTATGTTCCAGGGCGCGGTGACCTGCAGCCGCAGGTGGACAGCGCTTTGCAGGGAGTGAGTGATAAATACGCCTCGCTGCAGGAGACCGAGAGGCAGGCGGTCAGGAAGGCTCTGATAGAGGAGAGAGCGCGATTCTGCACTTTCGTCTCCATGCTCAGACCCGCCATCGTGAGTCAGCTCCTCTCAGCCCCTCTGTCTACTATCCCTCCTCCTCGTCTTTACATGGTTCCTTAAATTACACTTTCTGTTCTGCTAAAAGATTTTGCCTAGAACCGTACATCCAAGCCAAGAACCATTTAGGAATATTAGTTTTGGCTGATAAATGATTATACATCTGCTTCTTCTCTCTTTCAACATCCCTTATTCTCTAACTGTCCCAATTTCAATTGCCTCTAAACTCTGTCAGTCCTGTCTCCCCCCCAACTTTCTCCTCTTGGCTTGCACACATAGACTTTTAATAGGCATCCATGGAGACTGCTTGATTGAAGTTACTGTACTAGGAATATCAAAGCCACAGTCTTGATGAATTTGTGGGTCAGTGGGTTACTGAGGTCTGAGGTCATATACAGTTATACATTGCAGAGGTTATATGTTTTGGATGAAACAGCACAGAATCTACCTGCTGATGAGTTCAGAATACAGTAATTAAAGATATTATTCCTGCTAGATATTAGCATATGTGCATGTTTATGTGTTTATCTCTCTGTAGGAAGAAGAAGTGTGCATGCTGGGTGAAATCACTCACCTGCAGTCGATCTCCGATGATCTGAGGTCGTTGACTATGGACCCCCACAAGTTGCCACCTTCAAGTGAACAGGTGTGAACACACACCCACCAGCTTACGAACCCCTGTGTGCTCACAGAATCGCCCCACCTTAATATACACTCACTGGCCACTTTATTAGAAACACCTACTTTGTACCCTTTATTACTACCTTGTACTGGCCACTTTATTAGAAACACCTACCTTGTACTTCCACTCACTGGCCACTTTATTAGAAACACACACCCTGGGCTTCCACTCACTGGACACTTTATTAGAAACACCAACCTTGTACTTCCACTCACTGTGCACTTTATTAGAAACACCCACCCTGGGCTTCCACTCACTGGACACTTTATTAGAAACACCTACCTTGTGCTTCCACTCACTGGACACTTTATTAGAAACACCTACCTAGTGCTTCCACTCACTGGACACTTTATTAGAAACACCTACCTTGTGCTTCAACTCACTGGCAACTTTATTAGAAACACCTACCTTGTACTTCCACTCACTGGCCACTTTATTAGAAACACCCACCCTGGGCTTCCACTCACTGGACACTTTATTAGAAACACCTACCTTGTACTTCCACTCACTGGCAACTTTATTAGAAACACCCACCCTGGGCTTCCACTCACTGGACACTTTATTAGAAACACCTACCTTGTGCTTCCTCTCTCCTGCTGCACAACCTCTGTCCTATTCATCATCGGCTATTTTCTGCTGACAAGCACCGCTGTTGGCCAAATATTATTTGGATGGTGGACCGTGAGACTGTGGACTGACTGTTTTTATACATTGTTTATATGTTGTTTATAAATTGGTTGGTATTTTGATTGCATCACAAATTGATCACAATTTCTGTATTGTCTGTGCAGGTGATTGCTGATTTGAAAGGGTCAGAGTGCAGCTGGTCCTATCAGACTCCGCCTTCTTCTCCCAGCACCACATCTAGGAAGTCCAGCATGTGTAGGTGTGTAACCATGGCATCCAGCACAGTGTACACCTGCATTGTACCTAGACATGCCATGAATGTGGGCCGCTTCTGTATTTGACCTAATGATTAATTCTCTCTCTCTTTCTCCCTCCCTCCCTCTCTCTCTCAGCAGTAGTCTGAACAGTGTAAACAGCAGTGATTCCCGTTCGAGCAGCAGTCACTCTCATTCTCCAACATCGCACTTTCGTTACCGAGGCTCCGCCCTCCCCCAGCAAGGCTCTGCTCGTCTCCCCAGCGTTTCCTCACATGACTCTGGCTTCACCTCTCAGGACACCTGTCAATCTAAGAGCCCATCCCCAATGCCTCCAGACACCAACACGCAGGTGAGCATGAACCGTCATTCTATAGTAGAGCTACAGCTCATCGAGTCACAGTGCAGTAGGCCCAGTCACACTAGCGTTTACGGTATAGCAGACCCAGTCACACTAGTGTTTACAGTACAACAGACCCAGTCACACTAGTGTTTACAGTACAACAGACCCAGGCACACTAGTGTTTACAGTACAGTAGGCCCAGTCACACTAGTCTTTACAGTACAGTGGGCCCAGTCACACTAGGGTTTACAGTACAACAGACCCAGGCACACTAGTGTTTACAGTACAGTAGGCCCAGTCACACTAGCGTTTATAGTACAGTGGGCCCAGTCACACTAGGGTTTACAGTACAGTAGACCCAGTCACACTAGTGTTTACAGTGCAGTAGGCCCAGTCACACTAGTGTTTACAGTACAGTAGGCCCAGGCACACTAGTGTTTACAGTACAGTAGGCCCAGTCACCCTAGCGTTTATAGTCCAGTGGGCCCAGTCACACTAGTGTTTACAGTACAGTGGGCCCAGGCACACTAGTGTTTACAGTACAGTAGGCCCAGTCACACTAGTGTTTGCAGTACAGTAGACCCAGTCACACTAGCGTTTACAGTACAGTAGGCCCAGTCACACTAGCCTTTATAGTACAGTAGGCCCAGTCACACTAGTGTTTACAGTACAGTAGACCCAGTCACACTAGTGTTTACAGTACAGTAGGCCCAGTCACACTAGTGTTCACAGTACAGTAGGCCCAGTCACATACAGTACATAGTTTATTGTATATAATATACAATTATTAGATGTAATATCCAATAATCCAATAATCAAATAAAGGCCAATGTTTAATAGCTATTTTTAATGGGCATATATGAGTATACAGATGAGGAAGAAAGTGTGTACCGCGAGAATGAACAGACACAGTAGTGAAAGGTGACAAATGACACGAATCCATTTATAAAACTGTCCATTCTGAAGTCCTTCTGATATTATCTGATATATAATCTCGTATCGGTCACTGTAGGGCTGAGACTGAAATGGGAGGTTAAAGTAAGGTCATCACAGAGCGTCCGAGACCACGTGCATTGTTCAGTCGTGCTCTTGTGGATTTGGGTATTATTGTAGATGCCCCTCATGTTTATTACATCGGTGCGGACAGACCGCGTCAATGTGCAGTAATGAATATGCATTATTACACAACCCTGCCCAGACCTGCTGCCATAGGAACTGTCTCCTGTTGCTAGGGAACTTTCATCATTAAGTTAGCGAGCAACACTGCCGGAGACAGTGATGAGTCACTGTGACCTGTCACAACACACACACACACAGTCAGACGCACACACACTCACACACACACACACACACACACACAATCATACGCACACATCTTTCTGTCTATCTATCTATTTTTTCTTTTTTTTCTTTCTTTCCTTCTTTCTTTCTTTTTGCTTTCTTTTTTTATCTATCCTTTTTCTGTCTTTCGCTCTCTCTACCTCTCTTTGTCATATCTTCACTCTGCATGCCCCCATCATTCATGAGCAGAATGAGTTTAACTCTGGGCTGATGTGCAGTTTTAGTGTTTAGGCTTTAGTGGTTTGAGTGTTTAATAAAAAAGGGATTAGTGTTCAGTGTTGAGTGTGTAGTGATTGGTGTGTAGTGATTAGTTCTTATAGTTTAGGATTCAGTGATAAGTGTTCATTGTGTGGTGATTGGTGTATAGTGATTTGTGATTATTGTTTAGTAGTTAGGGTTTAGTGTTTCAGTTCACACTGTCTTTAGCATTGATTAGCGTTTAGTAATTCATCATTAGTGATTAGTGTTAGGTTTATGGTGATTAATGTTCAGTGATTAATAATTTGGTGTTTAGTGATTGCTGTTAATGATTTGTGAATACTGCTTAGTGCTTAGGGTTTGTTGTTTAGTCACAAGGGATTAGTGTTTAATGATTAGTGTGTAGTAAGTAGTGTGCAGTAATTAGTATTTATGGCTTAGTATTTAGTGATTAGTCAACGGTGTTTAGGGAATTGGGATTATGGATTTGTGGTTAGTGCAAAATGTTTTGTTATTAGTGTTTAGTGTTAGCAATTACTGTTTTGTGATTAGGGTTTATGTTCAGGTTTTAGCAATTAGCGTTTAGTGATTAGTAATGAATGGTTAGTGATTAGTGTTTGGTGATTATACATTAGTGATTAGGGTTTTTAGTGATCATTGCTTAGTGATTAGTGTTTAGTAATAGTCATTAGTAATTAATGTTTAGTGATTAATAATGAATGGTTAGTGATTAGTGTTTGGTAATGATACATTAGTGATTAGGGGTTTTAGTGATCAATGCTTAGTGATTAGTGTTTAGTAATAGTCATTAGTAATTAATGTTTAGTGATTAGTAATTAATGCTTAGTGAATAGTGTTTAGTAACTAAACATTAGTGATTAGTGTTTAGTAATAGTCATTAGTAATTAATGTTTAGTGATTAGTAATGAATTGTTTAGTGATTATTGTTTAATAATAGTCATTAGTGATGAATGATGAATGTGATTAGTAATTAATGCTTAGTGGTTACTGTTTGGTAATTATACCTTATTGATGACTGTTTTTAGTGATTCGTGATTAGTGTTTAGTAATATCATTAGTGATTAATGTTTAGTGATTAGTGATTAATGTTTAGGGGTTAAGGACTCGTCTTTGGGGTTTAGCGTTTAGTGATTAGTGTTTAGCTATTGGGGTTAAGTGTTCAGGGATGAGTGCGTCTAGTGTGTAGTGATTCATGCTTAACATGCATAGCTTTGGCTCTCACATCCTATTCTTTTCCTTTGCAAAAGTTCTAACATTTTTTTATCCCTGTGTGTTATATGTGTTGTCCTCCGGCTTTTCCCTGTCCGTGAATGCTGTACACACTGCTCCGCATGGCTGTGTGTGTATGTCTTTAGTGCTCTGGCTCCTCCTGCCCTGACGAGTCACCTCAGCCAATCACAGTCAGCCGCACTCCCACATTTCCCGACACCAACACTGAAGACAAGGTGACACACACATACACCCCTACAATGGCCGTCACACACCTGACTGAGAATAAATATAAATAGGGAAGTTGATGTCTACATTCCTATATATTTCCAAAACAAACATGTAAATAATAGAAGTATTAGTAACATGTCCGCTCAGTGTTGCATTTCCACAATATGTTGGAGAATACGCAGCCATTTAATGTCCAGAACTCTCTATCTGACCTCCAGCTTTGTCAGCGCTGCAGCGTCCTGTTCTGGACTGTAAAAGACCTAACCAGTGAAGACTGATCCAGACCCAGCAGTGCCATTTTGACCTCCATGGTTTTTTACAGTTGTTATTTTGTTGTGTTTATTTTGTTGTGTTTATTGCATTGCACCATGATTTATTATTTCTTCGATACATGATTTTTAGGGGTGTAAAATCTCTGATCTTAAAGTGATTCAGTTAATATTCTTCAGGAAATGATTTGGTGCATCACGTATTTGTATACATACGCACCTTATCCTCTCTTATCCTTTCTATGCATACATTTGCTCCAATTTCATGGCAGTTTGATTCGGTCTATTTAATATTTTGTTGGTATTCATGTTAAATAAAACCCTCTGTTGACCAGCTTGTGGTATATCAGTCTTTCAAACTGAATTATTGAATAAAAATACTGCAGTTATTAATTTTACAACTGAATATCACTGCTGTTGATTCGTCTCCTTCAGATGAATTTTACACCCCTAATGTTTCCTCGTCCATCCTGTTGTTTGTTTGTTTGTTTGTTTGTTTGTTTTTATTTACACCGCTCGTTCAGTTGTTAAATGGTTATGAGTCGCTCGGCCCGTGTGCGGAGAGCTCAGTGGAGTCTTCCCTCTTCATGCCTCCATCACCTCCTCCTCACTCACCCCCCTCTCATGGCCCTCACAGGGCGTGGTCTCGACATGGCCCCGCCCTCTCGCTGGCAGATTTTGGGCCGTGTTTTCCTCTCAGCCCCAGCGTCTTCCCCCTCTCCCACAGAGTACCCAGCTGGAAGGTCAGTCCCTCTCCTCCTCCACTCATCTGTTCTGTTCCTCCCTTTCTGTTCATCCTCTGCATCTTATCCTTTCTATGCTTACATTTGTTTTATTATCATTCTTTATTTGTCATTCATCTCTCATAAATGGATAAATGGGCAAACATAGAAAGAAAGGAAAAAGAAATATAGATAGATAGATAGATAGAGAGGAAAGCAGACAGACAGACAGATAGATGGACAGACAGATGGTGACTGTCAGGAGACAATGACAATCATAGAATGCCTCTCAGCCAATCACAGTGCGAGTTTGGGATTAATGAGTCCAACTAACAATCTATAGCAGTGAACAATAAGTGTTAAGATTAACAGGTGAATTATAAGCCTGTCGTTTACGGGGTTAATCACTTATGGTTTCAGTGTTATCATTCTCTGTTTTTGTCTCTTTTTTGTGTACCTCTCTCTCTTCCTCTTTCTCTCTCTCTCTCCCTCTCCCTCTCTGTAGGACTGGGCCAGGCCGGGCCCCTATGACCAGCCAATGGTAAACACTCTGCGCAGGATAAAGGAGAGAGAGAGGGTGAGAGAGGGCTGTGAGTCCGGCAACTCCAGAGACGAAATCCAGAAAAACAGCCCCAACTCCCAACACAGCAAAACCAGGGTGAGCAGCACAACACCAGTACTCATCTGTCTGTGGTACTGGGGCATTCTGATCAGCGGCCCAACAAAATGAAGCCCATTTTATCTGTGTGTGTCCTCGGTGTGAGGGGCTCTGTAATTAGTCAGCTCAGTCATTTATTATTATTATTATTATTATTATTATCGTCATCATAAGTTTAAGTGTTTAGATTAACATCCATAACCCAGAAGTGCTTGTTTGTGAGGTAGGATGAAGCTCATGAGGAGCTGGCTGTTTGTCTGTCTCGTGGGCTGTCGCTGGAGATCCCGCGCAGCAGAGACTCGGTTCAAGGTTCCAGCGGCTACAACACTCAGACCAACACACCGTGCTGCAGCGAGGACACTCACGGTAAGAAGCAAGCGTGTGTACTGAAATACCCTCGTTGCCAAAAGAATAGTTGCACCCAGAAGGAAGTGTGGGGTTGCAGTGCTGTTGGGAAGGAAGATAAAGGTTAGCAGGAACAATAAATGATGATACGTTTAGACTGATATGGGCAATATTTATTGAGCTACACACACAGAAGTAGTGTTTCTCAGTATGGCGTCAGGCCACCATGTTTGCTAACCCAACATGCCAGACGTCTCGGCATGGAGCTGTAGAGGTTCCTAACAGTGTCCTGTGATAATCCATCTCATGCAGCTTGAATATTCTCACACAGTTCCTGCATACTGTGCGTTAGGGGTGGAGGTGGAGTGACACCAGGCCTTCTGGACGTGTGACACGTGACAACAAACCGTTCATCTTGGTGCTGACCACGGTGCCTCCACACACGGATTCGTTGGTCGTCTCCACCAAGACAAAAGCGGGACTCGTCACTGAAGATGACCCGCCGCCATTCTGAGTCACTCCATGACAGTCTGGCACGACACCATTGCAGTCTTTGGTGACGTTGATGTGGTGTTAAGGACAGTCGTCGTAACAGTCTGCGTGCATGTAGCTCTGCATCGTGCAGCCGTCTGCCAATGGTGCTGGCACTAATAGGATGACTCATGGAGGCATCACTGCTAGCTGGATGTCTGCAATCGTGGCTGTTGGGTCAGTCAGGTACAGTGATAAGGCCCGTCCTTGCCAACGTCACGTGTGGCCGAGTGTGAAACCTGAATCATTCGTATGTCTCACGATGTCAAACCTACCCACCAAGTTTCATTCCTGTCAGCTGGTTCCTTCTGGGTGCAGCTATTTGTGCAGCTATTCTTTTGATGATGAGTGTACATTATTGGGTTCTACAGCGACAGTTAGTTTCACAGTTGCTCATGGTTTATTTGAAGCAGAGCCTCTGAACTATCTGGGTTTATAATACAGAGCCTTTATGTAAACGTATTCTTCCTCTCTCTACAGTATTTGACTATGACTATTTGCTTGTGGGTGGAGACCAGGATGTGGAGCGTCCGGACTCCGATGGGACCACCTCTGCTCCACGGAACACAGAAATCAGCCAGTCGTATCGCCGCATGTTACCAGCCAAGCGTCCCGCCTCCACCCCCGGACTGCCATCCCCTTGTGGTCCCACTCCCGGGGTAGCCACCATCCGCCGTGCTCCCTCATCGAAGCCCAGCCTGTGGCGCGGCTCCAGTGGTCAGGGCCCGATCCCCATCAGAACCCCCGTAATCCCTGTTAAAACCCCCACTGTCCCAGAGCTGCCAACCACCACAGACAGCGAAACCCCCCAAAGTCCCACATCACCCAGCACGGGGAACAGCAGCAGTGCTTCACCGTCAGCGTCACAGGAAACGCCCACCTCCATCAGCCACTCAGACACTCTGCCAGAGGAGGAGGAAGAAGAAGAGCCGGACATGCAGGAGGACGGCGTGCTGCTGGCCATCCACCGCGGGGTGAGGCTCAAAAAGACGATGACCAACGAATGAAGAGGCCATCTCTGACCTCACATGTAGCAGAAATGCTCGAGTTAGCAACACTGTTAACATGCTGTCAGGTGTAGGATGGGTAAAGTAGTCTGGTGTTATGGTGCCTTCAGACACTCCTCGCAAACTCTGTGACTCAATTGTACCTACATGTTTTTGTTTTGGTGGTCCCTGGCATCTAGAAAAGTTGAACGATGGGCAAATCCTCGGAGATGGACCGATAATAAAGTAATTCTAATAATACTAATAATAAAAGTAATATAGTGTTTTAATCTTAGTCAGAAAATCGTAATGAGCTTAATACTCGTATTGTAGTCAAGGCCACTGGAGGTGAGTCCAAGTCAAGACCGAGACATCGTAGTAGTCAAGAGCAGGAGTGCTAAAACTAGACACACACACAGACTAGTGAACACACACACACACTAGGGGGCAGTGAGCACAGTTGCCCAGAGCCAGTGGTGCTTCACGGTGCTCGGGGAGCAGTCGGGGGTTAGTTGCCTTGCTCAAGGGCACTTTAATCGTGTTCTGCTGGTTCAAGGGATCAAACAGTTGACCGTCCTGTCATAAGGCTGGTGCCCTAGCCCTCAGCCAACAACTGCCCCTTAAGGGCAGTTTCAATCTAGAGTTTTTTTCCGAATCCACCCGCAGAGCCGCGCACTGTAAGTTTGGTACATTTGGTGAAATGTGAAAGTAGTTTCTGAGCCCGGGAGCCTGGAACTTCACGCCTGAAATCAGCATGTCAGATTGCGTGATTGGTTCATTTTGCTATCTGGCTGCTTTGACCTAACGCAGTACTTCCCTTGTCATGTTCCGTGATGGAGGTTAAAGGATCACGGTGGACAAAAAAGTGATGTTCTTCGCTGCTTGAGTGTTTCTATCCAAGGAATAATGATAATAAAGGCAGCCGAAGAACAGATGAAGCTAGTGTCCACCTTTTTGCAAACCTGCAAGCAGTAAAGGAACTAGACTTGTGCATAGACTTAAAGCATAGACTTGTGCAATCGATCTACAGTTCAGATGGAATATTCTTGTGCGTGAAAGCAAGCAAACCTATTTTGGATACCCCTGGAACAAAACCTTGCACCTCCACACTTTACTTTTAATGCAAGTCAGTGAAACCAAACGTCATTTTGGGCCATTTCTTTTGGTTTGATCATAAAATACATAACCAATATAAAGGGCAACAGAGCGTTTCAAAATACCGTAAGTCAGAAACCTAAAAACAAGGCTTTGTTCCAACAGCAGGGATATGTTGATTGTAGGGATAAGCTGAAATCGTGCAGTAATAGGGAATGTTCAAGCTAGGGATAAGGGGGGATAAGTGCCTCACAGTTTGATTCCTGGCTGGGAATCACATTCCCTTCTGTGTGGCGTTTGCACATTCTCCCCATGTCCGTGTGGGTTTCCTCCAGGTGCTCCGGTTTCCTCCCACACTCCAAAGACATGCAATCAGGTGAACTGGAGATACCAAATTAACCCCCCCCCCCCAGTTGTGAATGTACTTGTCTATGTATCTGGCGGCCTGTCCAGGGTGTTTCCTGCCCTCCTCTCAGTGAGCACTGGGATAGGCTCCAGCACCCACCGCAACCCAGAAGTATAAGCAGCTTAGAAGATGAATGAATCAGTGTCAGCGGTTCTGGTGCATCTCCACAGTTGGGAATTCACAAGTTTCTGAAGACTGTCTGAACGCAGCATTATTTTACCAAGTGGCATCTACGTGGAGCTAAACTGTTAATGTTATCATTTCCCACATGACTAGAGTAACTGTTCTGTTGTACATGTAACACCTTTGGTTTGACGTGGTTCTCTTTTACTGCTGATGCTGTTGAAGTCTTTTCTCTACTACCAGCCCATCCTTTTATAGGTGCCAAAACTTTGTGCCTCATAGTGTATTTCCTTTGTACTGTTATCTCACTGAAATCAGGAATTGCAGAAGCGCAATCATGGCAGACCCAGGAAGAACTCTGAGAGAGAGAGAGAGGAGTATGTTGTAGATCTGGGTTTGGCCTTGAAGTAACGGTGGTGTAGAGAGTCTGACTGTTGATATTTCTATCCATGCTGGTTACCATTTCGTTGCAGAACCATTTCGTCTACTCTAAGAAGTCTGTAGACGTAACCATCTGATACCTTTTTAACTGTAGAGTGATGCCATCACCTGCCAGCCTGGACCTGCAGGTGGGGGCGGGGGGACCAATTTCTGTGAACTAGGCTTTAACCCAAGAACTATCAACCACCCAATAAGCCATCTTCTGTTTCTTTTGACACCATCGGACACGCATTGTTGCTGTTTCATGAAACTAGTTCCACGAAGTTGAGATGCTGGCTACTGTTGGGTCTGAGTTTCACACTTTACATCATGCAACGCACATGCAGTTTCATGTAGGTTTCAAGCAAGTAAAGTTGCATGAACGTTTCAGTGTGCAAAGCCAGCCCTCTGATGGAGACCCTTCCGAAATCATGGTCTATGCTTGATGTGGGGAACTGACCATGGTCCTAGACTCTGGCCCTCCAAGAGTGGAGCTCCCCATCCGTGATGTGTGCCAAATTCAAGACCAGATAATCCATGGTTTAATTTGGTCCTGGAGGCCCACCGCTCTGCACATGTCCGTCCCTTCCTTCCTTTAACATGCCAACATGCACTGATTAGTGTGTGTGATGTGCGGTAGGAGCAAGTTCAAAAGAACAGTGGGTGTCTGTGATCAGGACTAGGAAGCACAGGTTAAATCCAGTCATGGTCCGAGGCGGGTAACCAGCAGCCCTTGGACTATTTGGAGCTGGAACAGAATTGTGGTCTAGGTGAAGGTTTCCAAGGACTGGACGGAACATTCCTGCTTCTATGCCGCAGATGTTCCTGTTGGATTTTAGCAGGGATCACCGGTCGTATCCGGTATCTTAAGGGTCAGTGTTGCTGCAGGTTTTCTTTGCAATCAAGCAGAGGAGCACATACACTGACATACCAAAAGTCATGGGATAGCAATTTGGGAACGCCCCATAACTCAGGTGGATGGCTTGGGAACGGCCACACCTGCAGAAGTTGTGAGGTGTTATCTTGTGAGTGAGGCTGAGAACTGCCCAGTGTGCTCATGGCAAGGCGAAATCAATTACCAGAGTTCGAATGAGGCATGATAGGGGAATGCCTGGATTGGGCTCCTGTTGGGCAAACATGGAAGACCATGCATTATCCTGCTGGAATATCCCATCACTGTGGAGGTACATGAAGTCCATGAAGGGCTGGAAATGGTCACCAAGCAGTGAAACGTAGCAGGCACCGATCAGTGACGTGTTTAGGTGGACCAGTGGACCCAACCCATGCCATGAGAACACACACCACACCAGTATGGAACCACCTCCAGCCTGCGTTAACAGTAGGTAGGTAAACTTGAGGTTACTTGAGGTTATCCTCATGCCTGGTCAGAATGAAAACCTGCTGCCACACCGGCCCTTGGTTGATGAGACTACTGACCCCAGGATTGGAGCGACACTCAAACATGGTGTTATTACAATTTATTAAATTATTTCTGGGGCATTTCTATTGGCTCATTCATGGTGACATGTAAAGGGCAACTCGAGGTAATAATGAGGTCCTGATGTGACTGGAGTGATGTGGAGCTCAAGATTTCTGCTTTTTCAATTACAGTAAACAAGAATAATATCCATAAAACAACATGGGAACAACTAATAACTCATAATCGTGGGTCCTGCTACTATTCCAGCCCTCAGAAGATTTCATTCCGATGTTCGTTCACCGGAAGACCATGGTCAGGTGTTTTACCATCAGGTTTCCCGTATGTACATCACTGTCATTTGCCTCTGTAATACCATTGGGAAAGGAATGTTGGGAAAGGAAATTTGGGAAGTAGTGGAAACTGTGTTATTCCCCCCACCTGTCTGGCTCTGACTCGTTTCTCTCCTTTCATCCATGCTCAGTGTTTTCTGTACTCTATGGTAACTAGGCCTGTGTGAAGCTCAGGCAGAGAGGGTCTATAACGTCCTAGAAGGTTCTTCTCGGCTGATGCTACACGCATATGACGCTGACTGTGTATATAGTTGACTGGGCGTCCGCCGAACTGATATCCTGCATCCACTCCCCGGTGACATTGCTACCAAACAGGAACTTAGCTGCTCCGGTACTGTTAAGGAGAAGTCGCTAAAACGTATGAATGTAAAGAGTAGTGCAGGTGTTCTGGGGACGAGCTTAAGAAGCAGCTAAACTTACTGGTGTGAAGACCACAGCTTTCCTGAGTGCTTTACTTCTGAAGAGTCTCGTTTATTTCCTGTGAAACTGCTGGTTTAGCTAATAAAACTATTAACTGAAATGTTTTGAGCTCTTGTTTTTGCTAAGTTTAAATAAACTGAAATCTTGTGCGCATAAATGTACAGCACTTTTTTGTATAAATTTATATATATATATATATATACAGGGGTTGGACAATGAAACTGAAACACCTGGTTTTAGACCACAATCATTTATTAGTATGGTGTAGGGCCTCCTCCTCCTTTTGCGGCCAATACAGCGTCAGTTCGTCTTGGGAATGACATATACAAGTCCTGCACAGTGGTCAGAGGGATTTTAAGCCATTCTTCTTGCAGGATAGTGGCCAGGTCACTACGTGATGCTGGTGGAGGAAAACGTCCTTCTTGGTGGTATGCTGACATTACCCTGGATACCGTGGCTCTTGATACATCACAAAGACTTGCTGTCTTGGTCACAGATGCGCCAGCAAGACGTGCACCAACAATTTGTCCTCTTTTGAACTCTGGTATGTCCCCCATAATGTTGTGTGCATTGCAATATTTTGAGCAAAACTGTAAAACTGTGCTCTTACCTGCTAATTGAACCTTCACACTCTGCTCTTACTGGTGCAATGTGCAATTAATGAAGATTGGCCACCAGGCTGGTCCAATTTAGCCATGAAACCTCCCACACTAAAATGACAGGTGTTTCAGTTTCATTGTCCAACATACATACATATATACATACATACACACACACACACACAGCTCTGGCAAAACTTAAGAGACCACCTCAAAATGATCAGTTCCTCTAGTTGTACAGTTTCTGGTTTGTGTTTGACCAAAACGAGCAGTTCTGTTTTATTCTATACACTACTGGAAACACGTCTCCCAAATTCCAGATCAAATATTGTATTTAGATCTGTTTATTTAGAAAATCACTAATGACCCTCCAGAAGCCTGTTTTTTGAACCCTGCTCGCTGTGCATTTCACCCCAGCCACCGCTCGCCAGTCTTTCTGTAGGTCACCTGAGGTCATCTTACGGTGGTTAAGTGACATTCGAATGAGGTGGCGCTCATCACGGTCAGTAGAGTGGTTTTGGTCCTCTGCCAGTCTGTAGCTGTGTTGTCCTGTGTGTTTGCTGCTTCACCTTGTTCTTATGAACCAGACGCTCACTGTATCTGCCAGTGAAGCTAGAACCGAACCTTCTGTTCCTCACTAAGAACCTGCTGTACATGTGGAGATGCTGATTTAAGATGGTCTCTTATTTATCCAGAGCTGTGTATGTATATATATATAGAGAGAGAGAGAGAGAGAGAGAGAGAGAGAGAGAGAGAAATCCATGTATTGATACATGTATGATGTCACTCTGAACACTTAATATGCAGCATGCTTATCATCAGACTAATAAGATTCTCATTTCATTACGTCTTAATCCACCGGATGGTGCTGTTTCCTTCATGTGTGCGCAGGTTGAGTTACGCACGCTCCTTGATGGCCAAATAACAGGGCTCTATTCTACTGTTCAGACCAGACTCACCTATAAAACTACACTATGGGTGCATCCCAACTGTGCACTTAACACTACACTCTAACTAGTGTTTGAGTATGTAGTATATAGTACAGTGACGAAAAAGTTGAGTGTACTCAAAAATACACAACCACACTTAGAACCAGTCCATTTCTGAGTGTGGTAATGATGGACACTATTGCTCCACAATGCAACTGGAAACAGACAGGGAGGAGCTTCTCATGTCTGGAAAACGCGATGGGCAGCTGTGGTGGCAACAAGACCAGAAATGGTGTATAAATGCGAGTTAAACCCAAATCCCAAACAACAGCCCGTAAAAACAAATATATTCTAGTTAATAACGTGTTTATCTGTTTGCGCCATGTATAGTAAACCTCAGCCGAAGCCCTTTCCAGCTCTAGTATGATGATGTAAGCTTCATCACTTCCTGTTAGTAAGAAACAATGTAGTATGCTAATATTGCATGTACTATTCTGCTGAACTCTATACACTATTAAGATCAGTACACAGCATATACTGTGTGTAGTACACAACCGAGATGCAGCCCAAGTACGATAAGGGAATTTGGAGACCTCTCTGGTGGAAACGTGTCATTACACCCAATGTGTGGAGGAACATTTTGCAGCTTAAGTTACACAGCCAAACCCCACGAGCCGATGAATCTGATGTGGGTGAACACACTGAAAAAGTAAAAGGAGAACTCAACGAAGGACGCGTCTTCAGGGGAAGGGAGTGAATTATCTATCTACTCTTGCCGTCGTTTGTTCTTTAGCATCATGTTGATTGAGACCTAAACACTGACACTATTTGAGTCCGAGTGTGTGACATGAATAGGTAAAGGCATATGGCGTGGTTAGAAAAGGATTATTTCCATCTTCACAGTGGGGCATACAGACTCTGCAACGCAACCTCTTGAAGCCCTTCCTGAGGTGAACAGTACACGTTAGAGCAGGGAGAACCTGAGGACCTAGAACCGCTTTTTAATCATTTTACAGCCCTGAAAGAAAGACAAGCACATGAGTGATTAACGTGAAATATTTACTAGTCATTTATTTGTCGGTATCTCTGTACAGTTAAACCACACACACACTGACACTCCAGAATACCTCAAATCCACATGGACTCTTTCACTCTGCATCACTCTCAGTTCGATTACCACACTATTAGATCAGCGCCCACCTTTATTTCTTCCCATCACACCACAACAATAACCCATTTTGTGCACTTCACCCACTCCTGCGCCCAGAGGACACGAGCACAGAGTTCTTAAAAGAGCCCATGTGAGAGGACTGAGGAGAAGATGGACAATACAGCAGTGTGTATCTGTTTGCTTTGAAACGCATGCATCTAATGCACTGGTGTCCCGCAGGGCCGCTTACATGGGGCGCTCCCTGGGGCGGGTCACGTACTGCCACCACAGTGGGGGGAGGTCGCCCTCCTTCCGGGCTGGGGGAAGAGCCTCCGTTTTGGGCCCGTCGGCTGGAGTCTCCTCCTGCAGCTGCTGGATCTATGGCACAACATGATCCACGTTAGAACACGGACACCAGCTGAAGGTTACCGCAAACCAACAAACCAAAAGTGCTGTTAACTAAAGTGTTAACAGCGAACGACCTATAGGTGAGTCACTGTGCTAAACTCTTATAGATTTAATGGAATAAAACCTTTACACTGTTTTCTAAACGTCATGCTTAGTGTCAGCCAGGCTTCACAAACTTAACTAGAAGCTCCAATGGAACTAGGCTAGTCAGCAGAGGCCAACACAGAGAGCATCTGTCTGTTTAGCTTAAAGACTTCACGATGACCGGCTCCTTCTTGGTGTAAACTTGAAGTCATGTCATTTACTAGGCTTTCAGGGTCTGTTCTCTAAGTGGAGCTTAGAGGCAGTGAGCAGTGCTGGAAGTCGCTGACATCTGTACAGTGTCCCTTCGTTTCACAGTACAGTAGTTGGTTCTCCTTATGCTGTATCTATCCAGCTCTAAGTGGAGCTGCTAGCCGCTCCATCTACCAGGTCCGCTAGCTGTTCTAAGCGGCGAGCTAGGGGATAACAGTGCAGTGCATGCATGCATGGGTTAACCACCATGTCGGGCTGTTGTAAGTTCATTCGTAGTGCTTCTATGTTGAACAGCCTGAATAGAGGTGCCGACATCAGTTTTCCGGAATACAGCAGAGGGCTGTATTTTTAGCTGTTGGCACTGGAAGGGCGTGTTTGGTGCTGTTTTCAGTAAATTCAATGAAGCTGTGCTATGGGGCGTAACTCCAGAGTGTCTCCACAGAACCCCAAATGTACAGCAAGTCATTTTAAGTCATTTCTGGTGATTAATAGAGTCGTTAATCGATATGTTGCTACAATTCAGCTATTTTTTTCTGGATTGATTCCCCAATTTTTTTTTCTGGTATCTCTAAAATTAAATAAAAACTGTTTTTAACTATGAATGGCAGTTAATGTAACTAGACTACTTTTCAAGTAACTTTTCTACCGGTCCATTAATTACGAAATGTTAGTATGCTGTAAAGACCAGCTGGCATTTTCAAATTCTGCAAATAAATAAATAAATAAATACATAAAACTACAAAATGATCTGTTTTTACAGCAGTGCTTTGCAATAAGCACACATACCAAATTAAAATGGGCACATGCCGGCTACAAGAAGTAAATCTGGCTTGTAATAACAGGTAAATATTCCATATTCAAAATCCGTCACTCCGTCAAGAGCAGATACACACCTCCCTGTCCCAGCTCTGGGCTCTCAGCTTCTTCCACTGCTCTCTCTTGGAGAAGTAATCCGGGTACATAGCCTTCTCAGAGGGGTGCCAGTGATCCAGGCACCATTCAGGAACCTGCCCAAGCAAGCAAACAAACACAGGTCAGAGAACTGGACTTTACAGTCTGCAGCTGCTCTTTAAAGCTATCGCTTCCTATAACTGGTCCTCTCTGAGGCGAAGCTTCCATTCTGCTTATTCCACAGCAAATCAAGTTCCTGGAAGCGTCACTGCTAGACTGGAATGAAACCACAGTGTTTACGTCACTCGTGCACAAGCAGACTGGCGTCTCTACCTTGTAGCATTCGTATCTCTCGTAGGAGGTTCCGCCAGGTGAATCGGGGAAGAGGTAGGGCTGAGGATGCTGGTTAGCCCAGAACTCTTCTTCGGCAGTTTTGAGCAGCTTGGTGGCTTTCACCATGTCTTTCTCATCCTTATGTTCATCGAACCGTGCCCTCAGCAAGCAGGCGTAGAAACGATACTTATCCCTATTGCAAGATATGGAGGATAAGGAAGGTTACGTTAGTCCAGGTAGATGTGGTCCCAAACTCAAATGTATAAATTCATGTATCAGCATGGATCTACATGTGCAAGAATAAACACAGGCTATATGCACTGGCACCCTGTCCCAATCAGTCCATCCCTAGAACCATTCCCTAATCATTGTTCCAGAGTCACAACTGGCCCTAAAGTTCATGTTTAGTATCTGGATATGAAAAATGATCAATCACACACTAACACTCTTTTGTACACTGAACTGATTAGACTACAAACAGGTACTACATATCATATCTGAAGCAGGGCAGAGCTGCTAAACTGAAACGACAGATGTTTAGTCTTAATACTGGAATATCTTATCTAAAGGTTATGAAGCGGGGCGGACCTGCTAAGACTGGACTCACATACATACACATATATAGATACACATATCATCGCTGTCCAAAGAAAAATATGTATCTCCATTTTTGTTGATTTTTACTTTTATGCCTCATTTGATCACGAGCTGCTGTTTACACTGTGTGGACCAACAGAAATGACCCAAAACTGCTTGGATAGACGTCTGGTTCCATTGAGTTCCATTCAAACTGAAAGAGGTTTTTGGCCTCTCCTGTAAAGTTGCCACTTTGGAGATACCTGTTTTTCTTTGAACAGTGACAATATACACACACACACACACACACACACACACACACACGTTGAATTCTCATTTAGGTTCGCTAGTGCTCCATGCCTTACTGTTTGGCAATAGTAATTATGTGCATTATCTGGATATTTTAAAATCCCTTATTAATGAACTGTTTTTACTGTTTTTTTAATCTTCTATCTTTGTTATCAGTGTCAACAATGTGGTTTGGTGTGAAATGCTTAACTGCTGAAAAAGACGCAGATCCTGATTTCTTTACAATATACAACGCTGATGATGATAAAAGAGTCAAAACAGGGAAAAAATAAATAATAATAAGGGTTTTCTTTGGGTACTCTTCTGCCTCACCATGCCTCGCACCCAATATTCTCATTTTAATGTCCAGTCCTTCTTTTTCATTTTATTATTTTACTTGCACAGTTATTAAAGTGTTTTTTTCCAAACTTTTTTTTATTATTTTATTTATTATTAATAATAAGTTCTAGCACTGTTTTATTTATTAATTTTATTACTTTCTACACTCCTTTCATTTAAATAAATGACATTTTAGTTTGTCTTATTGATCCCATCATGTTGAAATCTTATTAATTGGTTTATTAACTTTATTAATTAAATATTAATTGTGCTTCTAATTCTTTTAGCATTCATCTCGTCTGAGTTTGCCATTATAGATTACCAGATTAAAATTAATTTCTTTTTCAATCCCTTTATCTGTAAACACTCAGCTGCATGAGGGTCAGTCTCAGTTTCCCAGGGTATCTAAAGGTTGACTGGTAGAACTTTTGAAAAGTTGGTGGAGTTTCCCTTTAATACTGGTAACACGTACAATACCTGGATAGCAGAAAACCATGTTAGCTACATGCTAAGCTCTTAGCTTAGGCGTATTAACTGATAATCTGTAATTAGCTGTAAAGCTGTAAAACTATATTAGCTTGTTAAACGTGTAAAACGACTAAAACGATGAATGACATTGGTGTGCTGATACCACAGACTAGCTTAGCTCCCCAAGCTAACCAGCTAGCTATGCTAACGCTCCCCAGCTAACCACCTAGCGTTAGCCATCTGAATGTTTTCATAAACGCGGTAGGTCGTAGCGGATAAATCGTTTAATTTCAGGGTTTAAACGCGGTAATATTCAGTATAAATGTGTATGTGGTGTGCGTGTACTGTGTGTCATATTCTGCTGGGTTTAGCGGGTCGAGCTAACAGTGAATGACCTGAACGTCCGGACGGTTCAGCAGCCACGACTGAGCTTCAAACCGCACAGCTAACGTTTCTATAAACAGCCTTTCTATCACCTCCACACCGAGCCACACTGCAGAAACGACATTACCTGAAGATGCACCAGGACTCGAGGTGCCTCAGAGACTTCTTATAGAGCCGTAAGACTTTTTGTTGGTGAGTTAAAAAGGCGGCCATGATCTCCGCCGCTGTGATACACACACAGACAGCAGTACCGTGAACTGGAGCGGGTGGCGGTAATAACGGTAGAAAACGCGCATCGAAAAAAAAGACGTAACCGCCCCAATAAACTGCAATATGAAAATCATAGAATGATAATTTAAACGCGTGAATCAACGTAAATTAAGTAGTCAACCTTTATTTAAACCCGGGGTATATGGAGGGACACCCTCATTTATAATGTAGCTCAGCCAACACTGGAATGGAGTTTTGTAAATTGAATATCTGAGAAAATAAATACATAACAGATAATAATAATGGTAATGCTGATACTCATAACGCTAATACTCGTAAATGTAATCATAAAAACGATTTAATAAAAAAAAAAAAATAATAATAATAATAATAATGAATATCAGATCAAATAGTTCAAAAAATAAATGTAGATAAATTAAGCCATAATTAATTAAATCAGTTGAAGGAAGACAATAACTCAACAGTAACTAAGAAGTGGAATAATAGAAAGAGTAATACATTTAAAACAATAATTAGCAACATGTCAAATTAATATTAAAATATAACCAAAATCAAATAAAACACAGTGAGTTTGATTAAAGTTCTATTAATACGTAAAAGCACTGTCTGTGTGCGCTGAAAGTCCTGAAGACTTTTCTCTGGCACGTTGTTTTGGGTTATTACGGTAGGAGCCCTCTGGAAATGGTTCAGCTCGCCGTCAGGTTTGGTCGCTGTGCTGCTGCCGCTGCTACTGCCACATTGACCACCATGGCTAACTTCAAGTTCATAGGTAAGCAGCAGGAATTCATCAGTCCCTGTATTTTCAGGGTTGTATCAGGTCAAAGCTGCTCCAGCTACTCAGCCGTGTTCATTCATTCCGGAGAAGGGAACACATTAAACAGCAGGAGTTAGCTTAGCTTAGCTTACTCTTACTCTGGTCTAAAACCAGCAGGTGTTATGTGTCGTGCTTTGCAGCATCCTGTAAAAGCAGCACTGCGTCCTTCAGCCTCGTCACTTTCACAGAAGATGCGAGTTTGTATACTTTTTGTGTGGATGATTCACTTTCACTACAGTTCCCAGCATGCTTTGCGCAAATACGTCATACAGCCACTGGGAATCCCACCAGAGGAACACAGAAATACGCTTATCTAAATGGAGTGTGTGGATTTCATCAGCAAGCGTTCCAGTTCTTTGGGCAGTGATATTTAAGCATGATCGTTCTCCTCACGATACTTTGAACCATCATGATGATCTTCATAGATAATCTACACCACATCCACACATCAGTACAGACTCACTCTCACTCCCTCACTCACTCCCTCACTCACTCCCTCATCTTCTAAACCGCCTGATTCTTCTGGGTCGTGCAGCCTGCTGAAGCCTATCCCAGCATTCAAAGGGCTGAAGCCAGGAAGCACCCTGGATAGGCAGCCAATCCATCACAGGACAGACGCACCAACGTACACCCTCACACACACACCCTCACCAATTCGCCTGACAGCATGTCTTTGGACGGTGCCTGATGTTAGTAGGTTGTGGGTTGTAGAACTATTACTGGTTCTGTGAAACAGGAACAACGAGGTGATGTTTCCCACTTGTCCAGCAGAAACAGAGCAACCTCCTCATCCCCTGTTTACATGCCTCAGTCAAACAGCGTTTGACAGCTAATGTTGTCTCAAAGCAGCTTTGCAGAAAAGCAGTTCATGGAAAGATTAAAAGAAGAGAAAGAGAAGAAAAAAAGGAGTCCATGTATTGACATAAGGAAGGGAGTCTGGGTCCAAGCCCCCCAAAAGTAGAAGCAACAGTGGCAAAGAAAAAACTCCCTAGGAAGAAGAGGAAGAACCCACAAGGGAGGAACCCGTGATCAGTGCCAGATGCTGGTGGCTCCACTGTGGACACTGTAGTCATGCAGGCTGACGAGCAGGAGAGGGTCATCAGGTCAGGCAGAAGGGACAGGTGATCAGCCAACGGAGATGCAGCTCTGGTGACTCTAGCAGCTCTGGTGACTCCCATGTGAT
>CM067474.1:65268105-65270605 GCA_034552555.1 Semaprochilodus insignis
TGCATAATGGAGCCAAATTGTTGAGTCCCCTCATCACTTCTTCTTTGCAGGCCAAGAACGGTTGGAAGACCTTCATCAACCGCCGCACAGCCGTGAAGAAGATCAACTCCCTCCCGGAGGTGAAGGGCTCGGAGCTGCGGGACGTGGAGGACGTGTGCGCCATCTGCTACCAGGAGTTCACCGCCTCGGCCCGCATCACGCCCTGCCGCCACTACTTCCATGCCCTCTGCCTGCGCAAGTGGCTCTACATCCAGGACACCTGCCCCATGTGCCATCAGAAGGTGTACGTAGAGGAGGACGCACGCGAGCGCGCCCCGTTCTCCAACAACAACGGCTACGCGCCAGCCGGAGAGGAGCGGGGGGCGGAGTTTGACGGAGGGGGCGGGGCGGAGGCAGGGCCGGCAGGTGCAGCAGCAGCGGCGGCAGCAGCAGCAGAGAGGGCGGAGCCTGATAACGAACTGCTGGAGGATAATGACAGTATAGAATACGACGAGGACGAGTGGGGCACCCAGAACGCGGCGCCCCCTGTAGAAGAGGACTACATTAACGATGACACGGACTCGAACACAGACTGAAAGGAGGCTGATGTTTTTTTTTAGCTTAAAAGAAAGAAACATCTTAATTTTTGAGATCAGGGAAATTTCTGTTTGGTTTTTGTTTTTTTCCTCTTGCTCCTTTAGGATTTGTTTTGTATGTCTGTGTCTCTCAAAGGGCTGAGTGGAGCTAAAAGTATAAATACTGGAGAGAGAGAGAGAGAGAGAGAGAGTGAGCGAGTGCCTAGGCAAGGGGTTCAGAGATCAGAGACACGGCGCGTTTAAAAACGGCACCTACGGAGCGTTCTTTAGGGTCGAAGGTCGAGGGAAGTCTTCGCCTTACGCGCTGCTGCCCTGCTTACGGAAGGAGAGGTAAAAGGTGACGTGCTACTGTAACCACACAGATATACCTCTTTATGGCTACTACTGGTCTCTTGTGTGACCTTGCTTCAAATTTGTGTACATTGTTGTACATGTAATAAAAGAATGATGCGCTTTTCCCGTACCAAACAGAGAAAGGTGTTTGGGCTGTGTGTTCTCAGAAGTGGCTGGAGAAGGCCAGAGTGAAACTCTGACTGGGCCATGTCTCAGCAAATACGTGTCTTCAGACCGTATCTGCGTTAATGGCCACGTTTCCGCCGGACTCGGCTCGGTTGCTTTCGTTGTATTGAACGCGGTACTTGGACGTTGTTTTTCTTTCACTCTGTATCTGTTCTGCACTAGACATGACACCGTTCTCCTGTTATGGGTTTCAGCTAATGCTTCAGCAGGAGCAGTATGCCACTCACTGATGCTGTCGGTGACCAGAGTTCAGTGACCGTTTATGAACAGCTTTATAGAGAGAACGCTGATCTAGCATCAGTTATTGCCTTTCCCCAACCATCGATAGAGCCATCATCATAGATCATTTCACATCTAGTCATTAGAAGAGAATGACTAGCTGTATCTGAACCGTATTCATTCTCCACTGCAAACTGGACTTCAACAAGTTTGTGGGGGCGAAATATGAAATTCGAGCCTCTCCGTATTGTGGACTCTACATTCAGAAAGTCGGTATGGCCAAAAAGTGATGATGTTTCGTTTTTCCGAGGTCATGGAGCAGTAAATTCTCTTCTCGTCATGTCTGTGAGTTTACTATGGAAGCCCATTTCCGCCACTTGAAGGAAAAAAAAAAAGACCATATAGTGTGTCATAATTATGAGAAAGCAAGTCATAATTATGAGGTGATAAGTTATAATTATGAGAGAGCATATTTGAGATGCTAAGTCATGATTGAGATTTTAAGTTACAATTATGAGATGCTAAGTTATAATTAAGGTGATAAGTCAATTTTGAGATGCTATGTCATAATTATGAGGTGATAAGTTATAATTATGAGGTGATAAGTTATAATTATGAGATAGTAAGTCATAATTATGTTGTACTGTATAGCCTTTTTTTTCTTTAAGTGGTGGAAACGATCTTCCGTAGTTTACCAGTTAAGTGTGTTTCTTTGTCCAGGTGATGGAATTACTTGGAAAGTAAGGAGACAGAATTCCAGAATTTGGAAATCTTGCCGTTTACGTTTTGTAAAGCTTTCCTGGCAAATGAATCAGTAAAACGCTTTAACAAAACCTCATTACATTAAAAGTTAAACTTTTTTTTCCGTCTCCTGAAAACTTGCCATTTTGGGAGGGGTGGGGGGGCGTGGGGGGGGTGGGGTTGGCGGTACAAGGTTTTGTTCAGACAGCAACAATCCATCAATCATGATGAATCAGAGTATTGAGTAATGACTGATCTGAGATCAGCAGAACCCGGATTGTTGTATTGTCTTCACGCTCAGTGGTCACTGCGCTCTCAGTTTCTTTAAGAAATGAATGAAGGATTTTCATGATTGGACATGATTTTGTTTTGCTTGTTGGGAGTTCAGGTGGAACTGTTGATTTTTGACGTTTGCTCAGAAGAGTTAAATAAAATAATATTTAATA
>CM067474.1:65273105-65293269 GCA_034552555.1 Semaprochilodus insignis
TTTATCAGCTTCACTTTCACAGACAAGCGCAACAGAAAGTTTGTTCATTTATTCATTTGATTGTTTGTTTGTGATTTCGCTGAGGCGTTGGTAGTTGTGAGCAAGCGTGAGCGGGTAATGTAGTCCACTGCGCAGTGTTTCCGTTGCTGTTGCACGGGAAGCGGACTACGTTTCCCATGATGCACTGTGCAGCCAAGGTGACGCCACGCGACCGCCCGAGAAAGTCTCAGAACCAGAATACGGCCAAGTACTTCGCTCGGGCTTTTCGGTGTCCGTATGTATGGACGCGTCTTAAGTCAGTGTGGATGTGTCAGTGAAGTGATTGAGCAGAGATAAGTGGGCGTGTGTTTAAAAAAACATAATAATAATAATAATAATAATACTAACAGCAGCGCAGCGTAGTTTCCACTTGAGTCATCGAGGCTGGGGAGGTTTAGAGACTGAGCTGAGCTCTCTCTGAGGACTGAAGTGCTTCTAGACTTCATTTCACCACACTGTGCTCACTTTTAGCACCTTTAGCTAGCATGGTGTTTACAGGATCCTCCGTTGGGAAAGCTGCGATCAGCCTGGCTTTGGGAGAGCAGAGCAGCAGGCAATGACTGGCTGAGAACCTCGAGACCTCCACAAGGTAAAGACTGATTTCATTCATCTGAGTCACACAGAACTGAGTGTCTGGTTCATGTAACATACGAACCGGCTGTCTTTACAAGATGTACTGCTGCCGTAGGGGACAAACTACAGTACTGTACAGTACATCTGAAACAAGGCAACGAACAGACGTACAGAAGTACTGGCTGGTGAAGATGTGTAAGTGTGACCCACCAGTCATTTGAATTATGGTCCCCCTTTTATTACACACACACACACACACACACACACACACACACACACAAATATGTGTATACATACATACATACATACATACATACACACACACACACACACACACACACACACACAAATATGTACATACATACATACATACACACACACACACACACACACACACACAAATATGTATATACATACATACATACACACACACACACACACACACACACACAAATATGTATATACATATACATACACACGTGTGTGTGTGTGTTTCACTCGATTGGCTTGAAATTGTACTGAACATCCAAGAAAGCCTAAGGACAGTTTCCACATGTATTCATGTAAGTAGTTGCTGGATGTTTCTCGGTAATCAGATATTATAAAAATATAAGTCTTTAATCGTACACTCATCATCGAAAAACCTGCACCCAGAAGGACCCTGTCTTATCTTCCCTCCCAATAGCACTGCAGTCCCACACTTCCTTCTGGGTGCAGCTGTTCTTTTGATGATGAGTGTACTCTCTCCATGCGTTTTCACTCTCTTGCAGCCAGATTTTGATTCTGAGTATTATGGATACACAGTATTTCTATCACATCTAACCCAAATTTGAAGACATGATAGTGGTATAAGTTTCCCAAGAACGATTATTTGATTATTTGTTTATTTGTTTCTTCATTGAAGGCACTTAAAAATTGGATATGTTGTGTTACTCCTTCACCTTTGAATAATCTATTGAAAATATCTCGTTTTTCATACTCTGCACTGGCTGTAATATCACGTTCAGTGGTTTCATTTCAAGGGTAGATACTTGTCCTATGCTGACTTTAAGGTTTGAGACCTGTTGAGCCTGTGTTTCATTGGGTTGAGGCGGTTGATGTGCAAGTTAAAGCTTGTGATGGCTGTGTGATGTCACATTTCTCATATTTCTGTATATGTGTGAGGACAGTTTTAGCCACACAAAGGAAAACATGTTGCATTTCTTGGTGCTATTGGTTGGGGACTTCCACAGAGGCCAAACCTCTCACTGGCAGAGGTGCAAGAACCCGTACCTAAGTATAACACAACAGGATGCACTGGGGCCATTACACTGGTACTTAACACTAGCAGCAGCAATAGGGCCTTCGTGGGTGAGAGTGTCGTAACCCATTGTGAGTATAGAGATGTCAGACACCACCGTTGAGCAGCTTGGCAGTGTCGTGCACTCATTTCCACGAGAAGGTGACCACTAGGCAGTCCCTGTGAAGCGCTCGCGAAGGCATCTTCGTTGTTGTTGTTGAACTAGGAGGGCTAGGTGAGTTGTTTGAATGTGGATATTGAATATCTGCAATAATGTACAGTCTCTTACTTGTGTGCTTTTATTCAATTAGAGATATAGATAGACTGCTGGTACTTTTATACATGCAGTGTTTTCCTGAAGTAGAGAAGTATTGTACACCTCTGTGCTGATAATTACGTAGAATGTTGATCCTGTCGTTCATGTTGTCCATGTGCATTCTAATTGACAGTAAATTTGAGGCCATTTCCATGGTAAATTTGATGTTAGCCACAATCATAACATTACCATTCATTTATTCATTCATTCATCTTCTGAGCCACTGATCTTTTTGGGTCATGGGAGGTCATATTTCTCATTGTTCGGGTCATGGGAGGTCGTATTTCTCATTGCTTGGGTCATGGGAGGTCATATTTCTCATTGCTTGGGTCTTGGGAGGTCGTATTTCTCATTGCTTGGGTCGTGGGAGGTCGTATTTCTCATTGCTTGGGTCGTGGGAGGTCGTATTTGTCATTGCTTGGGTCGTGGGAGGTCGTATTTCTCATTGCTTGGGTTGTGGGAGGTCGTATTTCTCATTGCTTGGGTCATGGGAGGTCATATTTCTCATTGTTTGGGTCATGGGAGGTCATATTTCTCATATTGCTGTAAGAGTTTTAGCTAAACACAGAAAAAGGATGTTCAGTCTTGGTTCTATTGGTTGGGGACTTCCGCAGAGTCCAAACCTCTCACTGGCAGAGGTGCAAGAAAGTATAACACAACAGGATGCATTACACTGGTACTTAACAACGCTAACAACAGCAGTGGGGCCTTTGTGCATGAAAGTGTCGTAACCCGTCTCGAGTACGCAGATGACAGACACCATTGTGGAGCCCTTAGTAGATGTCGTGCACTCAATTCCGCGAGACACTTATGAAGGAAGGTGACCACTTATTGACCACTGGTGACCACTGGTTATGGAATATCTGCTTTAATTCTTAATACTTAAGTGCGTTTACAGTCTCTTACTTTTGTACCTTATTCGAATAGAAATATAGATGGACTACTAGTACTTTTCTAATTTCTAGTTTTGCTCAAGTAGGCAAGTATTGTTCACCTGTGTCCTTTGACATGGGTAGAATGTTGATCCGTGCACGTTGTCCATGTGCATCCCATTGGACGGGAGATTCAAGGAGCCATTTCCATGGTAAATGTGATGTTAGCCGCAGTCATACCATTAGCATTCGTTCATTCATTCATTTATTTATCTTCTAAGCCACTTATCCTTCTGGGTTGGTGGTGGGGGTGGGGGGAGAGTAGGTGCTGCAGCCTATCCCAGGGCTCATTGGGCGGAAGGCAGGAAACACCCTGGACAGGCCGCCAGTCCATCGCAGGGCCATAATGTCAAACGGGATCATAAATTAATTTGTTTTCCTGATTCATGGTAACAGCAATCCGTTGTCTCTGGTACTGTATATTGGCCCATACGTCCCATATATGTCACTATTTTAAAAATACTAATCAAGATGAATATAAATTAGTGCTAATTTAACTAATAACTAATAAAACAGCTTTAATAATTAATGCATGAAGGTTCAGTTAGGCAAGAAACATGTATTAAAGCACATGCCGCCACTACTCCATGTCTAAGTGTGTGCTCTTGCTTTATTGGTTTCCTTTCAGGTTCTGCCCTTAACGGACTCCTTTTCTTTCTTCCACAATGCTGAGGGCATGTTTGCTCCGAGCTGTGCAGCCATCTGTGCGGCCGGGTCTGAGAGGTGCCTATGGGCGCACCGGCCCCAGACCTCCCGCCCTGATGTCTCACCTGCAGAGATGCTCCCTTGGAACCCACAAGCACAAAGAGAAACTGGAGCTGCTGAACTCTCCCAAAGGAGCCAAGGACTTTATCTACAGTCTGCACCCCACAGAGCGGAGCTGCTTACTCAAAGAGCTTCAGAGCTTCGAGTCCATGGCCATTGCTCAAGGTAATAACAGTACAGCACCTTTAAGACAGTATGCTTTACACAGAGATCAAGCCAACGAATTTAAAGACCTACAGGAAGACCTTGGAACAGGTACAGGTTTACTGAGAGGAGAAGAAAGAAAGGTAAATGGTACCTGCATACAGGTAGCCTATACTTCAAAGAACAGCGCTGCTCTTTAGTGTTTTGGAGTAAACAGATGTATTTGGTATGTTCACAGAAGGCCATGGTTCCCTGGAGGGTATTCCGTAAGGCAGGGTTTCTCAGGTAGCCTGGTATCAACAGAACAGCCTGTCCAGTAAGAGATGAGATAAGGGACATTCCCACTGAACAGCCCTCATCTTTTGGCTTGTAGTATCCAGCTGGCTGTGAAATCCTGCTCTGTGAAATGTCCCCCTGGTCTTCGAGGACCAATGTCTTTCACATTATGACGTTCTCTCTCTCTTACCACACACCCTCTCTGGCTCTCAGGACGAGCTTATTAATGAGTGGATTAGTTGAATCAGGTGAGTCACAGCAAGAAAAGCACTGAGATACACAGGACACAGCTGCACCAGGTTTGGACACCACTGCCATAGGACAATGTGTGCACATCTGGGAGAGTAGCCAGCCTGAAGACACTGTATTCAGGGCAGGAGAAGTTGTTTGAAGACTTCGGCTAGAACTTGCAGCTGGTCCTTTCCTTTCAACTTGCAACTGGTCCTGAGCCATAGTCCTACCAGTCTGGTGCAGATGAACAGCTGCATGTTAGGACTACACACAGAAGAGCCAATACTTGTTTGAATGGAGTTAGAAACTGGGAAATACCGATTGTCCCACTCATAAATTGTGAAAGTCCCCATTAGAACTGGTGAACTTGGAATTCCAGATGATGCACGGAATTCCTTTGCTTTCTTTTTCTTTGTGGTGGGCATATCTACAAACAAACATCTGTATGAAGTAAAGTCTGTATACCGTATATACCACCTTTCGATGAGCACCTCCATGCTGCATTAGGTGGTAAGCGAACAGTTGGTTCTGGTAGTAGGTGTGTTGGATGCAGGAGAAATGAACAGGTGTGAAGACCCTTAGTGACTTTATAAAAAAGCCAAATCATTATGGCCTGAAGACTGGGTCAGAGCTTTTCTGAAATGGCAAGGCTTATGGAGTGTTTCCGGTCAGTAGTGGTGGGGACCTGCTAACAGTGGTCCACGGAGGGAACAGGTAGTTGGGCGCCTAGGATTCATTGATGACAGCTAAGTGGGACTCATTTGTCCTGGGGAAGTGATAGCACCGGGATGCACTGTGGGAAGTAGACCATCCAGTGGAGGGAGTGTGATGCTCTGGCCTCCGGGCAGGACATTAAAATGACATGTGCCACCTACGGATCTGGTATTCCACTTTATAGCAGTGGTATTCCCCGACAGCAGTAACCTCTTTCTGCAGAGTAATGCTTTCGGCCCCACTGCACACATTGTCCAGGAATGCTTTGAGGAACATGCCGAATAGTCCAATCGGGCATCTCTGGGATGTGCTGGAACAAGAAGCGTGCTTTGGAGTGGCTCCACCTCACAATTTACAGGACTTAATGGATCTGCTTCTGATGTCTTGGTGCCAGATACCACAGGGCACCTTAATAGGTCTTGTAGATTCCATGCCTTGACGTGTCGGAGCTGTTTCGTCTCTGAAGGAACTTTAGTGCCTCGTTGTAATTTGCCTTGTGGTTCATCCGAGTGAAAAGGTGTTGATGCTCTTGGCTGTGTCTGAGCTCATTGTCCCCTCCGTCCCCTATACCTTATCATAGAGAAAGAACTTTAACCTCACAGTGGAGTGAAAAGTGGAGTTTGTGTGAACGGATCCTGTTTCGCCACCTGTTCAGCACTAGTCTTGTCCTGTCTTGTCTTGTCCTGAGCTATCAAAGAACGTGCCTAATGCTACAGTGCTCACTTCCAGACCCACCACTGCCTTAAAGCTTACTTTCAATATTGTCCTGCACCTGATTCAAGGTTTGGTAACTAGCCAAGAATATACAGTTTGGGGCCCCGGGCCGTCTAGTATATGATACTCTAACTACCAGACGAGTCAAGGCCAAGTAATTATAGCCACACCTCATACTAGCTTAGAGATTTCCAGAAGCGACACAGACGTTAGACCCTGTTAACTCTTGTTTTCTGGGGGACAAGGTTCTTAGCACTGGGCAGGACATTCAGAGACGGGCTCACACTAGGGCTGGATATCAATAAGATTATTTGAAATAAGCTCACTGGACCAAAAATGAGTCACCTTGCGTGTTTAAGGTGGTAGTAACTTCAGGCTCCTGCAGATGGTGCTGCACAAAGCTGGTGGGACTGTAAATACCAGGGGCGTGTGAGTGACGGGATTCATAGATTGAGAAGAGGTGCTACTGTGCAGTGAATGTCTCCTTCCCGTTTGTTGGCTTCAGAGTTGCTTTACATCGGGGAGTTTGTTCACATAGCAGTACCAGAAAGTGGAAGCACAATATCTTGTTCCTGAATCGACATTAGTGGCAGTAAGCAAATGAGCCTCTGACCAATTACAGATGGCTCCAGAGCAGATGTTAATGATTGGAGTGACTGCATTTGGGCGTGTCAAAGACCATAGTGTGAAGGAAGTAGCTGAATCTGCAGGTGTATGGAAGCGTACGGTCATACAGGTCTACCAGCAGTGGCTAAAATCCCAGTCTACAGGGAATTCTCCTTAGAATTGTGCCAGGGAAGGCAAATCAGTGGCTGAACATTGTTGTGGCCTACATCTAGAAACCTGTCCAGTCCATGCCAAATCCAATCACAGCTGTTATTGGTGCTGTTTGGACACGATTAGGTAGCTTTCAGTCACAGGTGACTCATTTTTAGTCAGATGAGCTTATGCCTAAATATTTCATGGTATCATGTATCAAGTCAGTAAGCTGGCATTAATGAAGTCAGTGAATCCCTGCTCCCCGATAGCTGACCCTAAAATTGTGTCTTACAGACCCGAGAGCTTGTTTTGTTTGGACTGATGTCTCTTTAAATAGAACCAGTGGAAAGTGCAGTCTTGTAAACGTTATCCACACACTAAGCACATACCCTTTAAAAGTTAGGAATCAATTTTTATGTTAATTAGGGATGCACCAAAAATTATGGTTAAAAAAGAGAAAAAAAGCAGAAAAATTAAAAAAACTAAATATTAAATAGTCCTTAAATAAGCCTTTGCACATCGTTTGTAATGGAAACGAAAATAAGAAATTAAAAACACTGTTTCTTCCTTTCGCGTTCCACAAAGCTGACATTTTCTGTGTGCTCAGCAGCTTCTTATCCGGTTTTTCCATTCCATCTTAAATGGCAACCAGATTGCAACTGCCTCACCATGTGTAGTTGAACGGAAACTTCAATTCAGTAAAAAGTCTGCCGAATGCAGGACTGGTTTCAGACTAGGCCAGTAAGACCAGAACATCGCCTTTCTCAGTCAACTGTGGTTGTGATGTCACAGCATATAGTTGGTTGGCTGCCTCTGATTGGTCTAACTCATCTACAGACAGTTTACAAGCTGGGAAATTATGTTAATGGTCCTGTATTTAAGACACGGGTTTGATAAAATGGCCTATAATAAAAGTGCAGCTCTTGCTGTTTGAATATTGAACTCTTTGAAATTGTGATTTCCATATAAAACCGATTCATCTTTCAGCCCTACTCCAGCCTTTACGGACGTGGTCAGACAGTGTGAGCGTAAGCGGCTTTTGTCTGCAGATTTTCGTGCACAGTTTCTATCGTATAGACAGTTGTGGTTTTCCATAAGCTCAGTGTTATTCCTTGTTTCTGCCTCTATCACATGGTTTCTCTTTCATTATGCGAATTTCATCCATCCTTTCTGTCTCTCTAATATCCCTCCTTCTCTCATTCCTTCCTGCCCTTTCTCTTCCATTGATCCCTCCTCACCTTTGGCTAGAGAGCGCCCCCTTTAGGCGAGGGCTCGGCAGGGACATGACACAGTTGGAGGTGACTGAGGGTAGGTGACTGAGCTTCAGGGTCCTGTTCCAGTCTGAAGAGGAACTAAGCCTCTGCTCTCTTCCCCCTGTTCACTTCCATTCTGTCAGTCAGCGATGCCGGAATCATGAAATCTTGTTTTGTCAATGCAGCAGTTCTTTTATTTTGTGTTTTCTTTATGGCCATAATAATATCGTTCAACATTTTAAAGAATGATCATTATTAAAACGTGATCCTCTCCTTCAGTGTAGACTTCAGCAGATCGAAGTGGCCATTGGAAGAGAGCAAGGGCTTAATGTTTCTGATTGGGAAAGGTGCCCAGGACTCTGCAGGTGCTTGTTTTATGCTCCTGCTTTAGAGCTAATTCCTCCCGCTGCTGGTTTCATTCTGTTCCAGGCCGGCACTCACTCTGCTGCTTCAGCACATGCCCTTCACTAGGAACCAGAAACGACTGACACACAGTTCTTAGATTACTGGTTAAATCAACAACCAGTGTCTTTCTGTTTCAGTGTCCTGATTACAGCAACTTATAAACATACAGGAGATTTATAGTAGTGCATATACACCCACTGCCCACTTCATTAGGTACACCTCCTTGTATCTACACTCACTGTCCATTTTATCAGCTCCATTGACCATATAGGAGCACTCTGTAGTTCTACAGACTGTAGTTAATCTTAGCTGCATACACTGTTTCTTCAATGGTCAGGACCCCCACAGGACCACCACAGATCAAGTACACTCCCACCTTGCTGCTCCACCTTGTAGATGTACAGTCAGAGACGATAGCTCATCTGCTGCTGCACAGTGCAGTGTTGGTCATCCTCTAGTCCTTCATCAGTGCCCACAGGACGCTGCCCACAGGACGCTGCCCACAGGACGCTGCCCACAGGACGCTGCCCACAGGACGCTGCTGGCTGGATAGTTTTGGTTGGTGGACGATTCTCAGTCCAGCAGTGACACTGAGGTGTCCAACAGCACTGCTGTGTCTGATCCACTCAGACCAGCACAACACACACTAACACACCACCACCACGTCAGTGTCACTGCAGTGCTGAGAATGACCCACCACCCACATAATACCTGCTCTGTGGTGGTCCTGTGGGGGTCCTGACCATTGAAGAACAGGGTAATAAAGTATACAGAGAAACAGATGGACTACAGTCTGGAACTGTAGAACTACAGAGTGGTCCTATATGGACAGTGGAGCTGATAATAAGGTGTACCTAATGAAGTGGCCGGTGAGTGTGCACATTCAGAACGTGGACTTGTTTGGGCTTTTTGCAGGGTTTGCTTAGTGGCCGTGGCTGAACTTAAAAGCAGTGAAGCACGTACACAGCACCGCAAATACTGACCACTTTTTGGCGTGTGCTGCTGAGTGCAGGATTTGCACTACTGGAAAGACCAATAATGCTTACCCCATAACCAGCCTAACTGTACATGCTGACATGTATATATTTTTTTGCCAACAAATAGATTTTCTGCTGCACTTTTCAGCTCTGTGGACCAAAATCTAGTCTGTGTACTTGTTCTGGAAATATACGGTTCCAACTTGGGAATTAGATCTGGCACATCTAACCAGTGGGTGTTTTTTTGCCCTTGAACTTTTTCCTTGTAGCAGATTTATAGGTCTGGCCTTTATATATACATGCCCTTCCCTGGGAACCACAAACGGCTTCCTGTTTGACATACAGTACTTAGATTACTGGTTAAATCAACAACCAATGTCTTTCTGTTTCAGTGCCCTGATTACAGTATTTCACATACTTCACAGAGATAATCAAATCTCTATAAACGTATAGGAGATTTATAATAGTGCATATCCACCCACTGCTCACTTCATTAGGTACACCTCCTTATATCTACACTCATCTACACTCCACTGACCATATAGGAGCACTCTGTAGTTCTACAGTTACAGACTGTAGTCCATCTGTTTCTCTGTAGACTTTATTACCCTGTTCTTCAATGGTCAGGACCCCCACAGGACCACCACAGATCCAGTACACTCCTACCTTGCTGGTCCACCTTGTAGATGTACAGTCAGAGACGATAGCTCATCTGCTGCTGCACAGTGCAGTGTTGGTCATCCTCTAGTCCTTCATCAGTGGTCACAGGACGCTGTTGGCTGGATAGTTTTAGTTGGTGGACGATTCTCAGTCCGGCAGTGTCTGATCCACTCACACCAGGAATTTGGAATTGTCCTGATTTACGTACCTCTTTTGCAAATGCAAGATTTGACCAAAATGTCAGATCATTCTTGAAGCCTGTTTACACCTAACCCTACGCTCACACCATCAGGCGACAGGGCAACAAGCAACCAGTCATTTCCTATGGGAGTATGTGATTTGTACCCGAGATTTAGCGACAAGCGGCACAGAACAGCAAGCAACAAATCGAGTTTAAATTTTCACGACTTTGTGCAGATTAATTATGATGCTATAAGTGACATTGTAAATAATTGGCTTCAACAAATTCTTCAGACCAATTGTAGACATGGAGGTCCGAGGGCCCCCTAGCTTCTGCTCTCTGGACTTTTGGTTCCTACCAGCATTTGGTTCCAGTTCTCAGCAGTGTGCTGGTAAACAAGAGAAGCTCATAACCGCTGTTTCTCCTTTCCCCAGTTTATATGCTGTGTCTTTGCACATATACATTTGAAGAAAAATGAAGTGTGGAAGAAAGCAGTGGATACTCTTGGTGTCTCTGGGGAGTTAAGTCACTCAATAGCTAGCTAGGTTAGCCAGCATGCTAACCAACCAGTAAGGCTAGCCACGAATGCAAGCGGTTAGGTTTCCATACGAAGTCATTTATCAGTAATAACAAGTGCTTTCACTGGCCTGGAGTGCATGAAGGCTCTTAGTTTCCGATCTTCTTCTGTCACCTGCTAGTAGCAGATGCATTTCTGCTCAAGGAGTTGTGTATTGATATGGAAAACACATTTCGTTCACACAGAGTTAAATTTGGTTAAGATCTGAATGTGGTTTGAGATATCCGAGCGTAATCCGATCACAGCGTGTCTTGGTGGTGCTTATGCCTGGCTTTTCAAGCAGTCGGGTGAAATACGAACATGATCTGAACACAGAATTTGCTAATGCAAATGCAAGTTGTAAGCAGGCCTTTGAAGTGGTAGAAGCAGCCCGTTTAACTGTGGGAGAGGTTGGAAAATAGTCAAAAAAAATTTGGAACAAAAAACCACTAATATAATATCAAAAGTGGAGGAAAAATACGATATTAGGAATATCTGCATTTTTGTTATTAAATGTTTTTGTTAACAAAATGACTTTACATGGCATCTGGGAACAAGAAGAGATGCTTCGGTAGATCTTTACCCCTCCTAAACCAGGCTTTCAGCTCAGTTTAAAACACTGTTATTCTCCTGCAACGGCACTTTTTTTCTCACACTTATGCTTACTTTTATTTCTTTTAAAATGTAATTTTATTTTATCTAATTTTTAAATGATTTATTTAGCTTTTATTTTGTTTTTATGTCTTTGTATTTTCTCCCTTTTATGTAAAGCGCTTTGAATTGCCCTTTGTATGAAAGGTGCTGTACAAATAAACTTTCCTTGCCTTTCCTAAACACACAGAGAACCTCCTGGCTCTTTACATTCATGTGAAGTAAAGGTGAAGGGGACTGGCCATGCTACTGACCACTGACCAAAGTAAACAGAAAGTACTAGCAGTACAGGATCAGTAGGCTAATACAGAGTAAATACGAGCTCACTAGCCAATTCCTCTAGTCATACACACAGTGGCCGGTGTGCTATCAGCAGAACTCTGTGCCCTGTGCAGAGCCAGCCATTGTTAGATTTAGTTTAGTGCTGGGCTAAAATGACTCTCGGAGAAGAATTCCCATTAGCAGAGGACAGCTTGCTCTTGAACTTAGTCTGAAGAACTCTCTGTCTGTTGTTATTTGTAGTTTGGGGGCGAGCAGGTGGCGCGGAGAGGAATGTGCCAGCTAAAGGTTAGAGGTCAGGATGCGTTGTAGTAGTGGGAGTCTATTTCACTGCTGCAGACTGCAGACAGTTAATCCGTCATTTTAAAGGAGGCCCATATCGTAGAAGAAATGTATTGGTTAAGATGTGAACAAACTCATTCAGGGTGGTTTGGTGTGAAGTGCTCTGTTCTAGATACACTTATCAAGAATTGTTCACTGTGGTGGTGATGGGGAACCTGGCAAAATAGCCCCCAAAGTGCTTGTTCTGATTTATTACTATTTTACCATCATCAGTGTTACATATAAACACTCATAAGAGACGTGTGGGTTCACTGCGCTGATTGATAGTACACTCATCATCTCAGCATGGCGTCTGATGTCAGACGTCTCGGCATGGAGTTGTAGAGGTTCCTAATGGTGTCCTGTGATAATCCATCCCATGCAGCTTGAATATTCTCACACAGTTCCTGCGGATTGTGCGGTAGGGGTGGAGGTGGAGTGATGCCAGGCCTTCTGGACGTGTGACACGTGACAACAAACCGTTCATCTTGGTGCTGACCGTGGAGCCTCCACACACAACTCCCAGACAAAAGTGGGACTCATCTCTTAAGATGACCCGCTGCCATTCTGAGTCACCCCATGACAGTCTGGCACGGTCCTATTCTATCGTTTGGCGACGTTGACGTGGTATTAAGGGCAGTCCTCGCAACCGTCTGTGTGCATGCCGGGCGATTACTCGCTTCTCCCTGACCACAGCGTGTTATGATGGTATCCGCTCAACCAGTGTGGTGCGCAACACATCGGGAAGACCATCCTGCTTCTCGGAGCCCTAGGATGCAACCCCTTTCGAAGCCCTCCAACTGCTCAACTTACTTTCGAACTCTTCTGAGGCGTACTTCACTTGCAAAAGATGCTACCAACACAACAGCACGAGTCAGAATGGAAAACACGTGCAACAGGACCACCTCATATAGTCAGTCAGGTACGGTGATAAGGCCCGTCCTTGATCAGGTCACATGTGCGGCCAAGTGTGAAACTTGAATCCTTTGCATGTCTCGTGATGTCAAATCTACCCACCTTTCAAGTTTCATTCCTGTCTGTTGATTCCTTCTGGGTGCAGCTGTTTTTTTGTTTGTTTGTTTGTTTGTTTGTTTTTTTTGTTTTTTTGACTGCCTGAAAAATTGCTAGATTTGCTTTATAGACCTTGCAGCTTCTGGTTCCTGTCACCACCCCTCGAAAGAAGGTCTGCAGGTTTCTGTTCATTGAACCACTATGAATGACTCCGCCACTGAAGTATGGAGAGATATCAGTTCAGAAAATATAGCCTTCACTTCCCAATACATGCACTCTGTCTGGGTAAAAGCAGCTCATGTTGAATTTGTTGTTTTTGTGATGTCACAAACACATTTTCATCCATCTTCCTATTCAGCCTATAGCAGTTTAGCTCCGCCCATTCATGCTGAAGTTACACATAGGGTTTTAGTCTGGACTGCTTTACGGAATTAGGCACAGTACAGGGCAGCCAATCAGAGCAGAGCTCCTTTACATATACATGTGCAGTAACAAGCCTGCACTAAGAGAGGTTTGAAAACGGTCATGTAAAAAATGAATTATGACTCTTTTAGGGGCCTGAAAGGGGGACTATACAGTGCACTCAAAATGAAAGATATGAAACAGATATGAATACAATTCCAGTTAGCGGTTTCTGAGCGAGTGAGTGTATTTTACCCGTACAGTCACAGTGGTGTGGATGTCTTTCCAACAGTCCAGTCACGGCCAAGGTTAGGGTGCCCATTTCCGTTCTGCAAAGACTCCTTGCTCAGTAATTCTCCGGACTGATCTTGGAGTTTGTTGGACTGTTTGGAAGTCAGACTGCCGGTCTGATCTATTAATAACCCTCTTCACTCAGAGCTTCTGGGTGTGTTATATCCCTGTACTGTGTCATTAAAGCTGTCCTGGCTTTGCTACTAGACTATGACTGCAGTGTTGTGCCTAAAGGCTGGTTAATAGTCTATGGTATGATGTGCTGTTGGCAGGAGGATAGTGCAGTTTGAAAATAGAAAGTGGTGTAATGGACACAAATAGGTCAATTGGGTCAAAAATGGAGGCATTTCTGGCATTTCTGGTCCCTATGGTACCAATCAGTTTAAGAGGAAAAAATATTAGCAATAAAATAAATAAATACATTTAACAAATAAAGCACAACAAAACAAACCAGTACATGAATATAACAACACCAGTTGAAATAATACAGTAATGCAGATTTACACAGTAGGTTACCAGTCCGCAGATTGTTCAGTCTCCCATCCAGCACTGTGGATCCTAGCTGTTGTAAGTTCCATGTTAACAACGTCCACAAAGATGAGGATCTATTGTCGCCAGCCCAGAGAATGTAGAATCAGTTTATTTCTGTACAATAGAGGCCAAATGTTTACACACCCTACATTCACTCCACACATTGTTTAGTTAGAGTTATGAGTGTCACCGACAGACACTCTGCCCACACACAAATGAAGTGTCTGATATCTGTAGTGAGGTAACCTGGCCACACTGTCAGAATTCTGCCAGCTGCATTCCGATTGGCTGTCCACACTTCCACGTATACGCGCTTCCGTGTGCATTTTGCACTGGTCCCGTGTGAATGTCAGCGTAGCAAACCATAGCCTCAACCACAAACGGTCCACTCATCGTGATCGTCAGTGTTTCCCCAAGAGACTGTTTATGTTGTGACTCCAATATTGCCTCCTCCGATACGCCATGCCAAATAACAGGCTTGTAATTGGTCGTTTTGCATGTCGGTCAGATTTAGTTTTCCTGCAGTTGCTGTTTCTGGGCCACATTGCCTGCCGAAAGGTACCAGCTCACGAAGTTTCAGCTCCTGAAAGTGGTGGTGAAACTCTCCGCACAACTTTTAGGTTTCCAAAGCGAAGGAATGTTTCGCCCAGTGTTCACTGCTCGCCACCACTTCACAGAAATATGGTGAAATGAAAGAAATTGAATATAACAAATGAATATTTATATTGTAATACCATACTAACACCACCCCAACTCTTAGGCTGTGTTATCTAGACCTGTACTAGTCCTTGTGCTGTAAGGTTTCCTGGGAAGCTTGTTGAAAGAAAGTTGTGTTGTCTTTACCGGATGTCCGTCCACCCTGTGGCCGAGCCTCAAGAGGAAACTGTGCTTTGTTTCTGTTGTAAACAGGTGGGGTCAAATGTCACAACGTCCAGAGTGCTGATGTGGAGCCAGCTCTCTGGTTCATTGTGTTGTATTAGATGTGAAAGACGTTCGAAGATCACATTCTATTAAGTTTGTGTGCATGTGGCAGGATGCAGCTGAAACACTCTTTATCTTTTTTCCCCCCCACCAGAAAAACTGGAGGCATTGCCGCCGAACGCCAGCCAGCTGAGATACGGTGAGATGTGATGATGTCTCAGTCATCGCCTGTATTTTTCCACACAGTTGTTGACAAAAACAGAAAACAGGACTAATTATAATTAATTATGCTCGAAATAATGCAGTGAATCGTGATGAATTATTTGAATCGGCTGAGAACTCTAGAAAATAGTGAAGACCTCAACAAAAGATCCAGCATTGAAGAGTACGATTTCTCAGTGAGCGTAATAACGTCAAAGGGTTCATGTAATCTGGAGAAATCTCACAAGACACTGCGTTAAAAATCTCTCTGTGATGGATATCACCGCATTGGCTCAGGAATACTTTCACAAACTGTTGTCGGTAGAGATTGTTCATTGCTGCATCCACAAATGCGCCTTAAAGGTGCCGTGGAATGGAAGACTCTATGTACACTGTGGTAGTGGAATAAGGAGAGATCAGTACATAGAACTGACATACTGAGAACCTCAAACACTGTTTGATACAAAGCCTGCATTTGCTTATTCCAGAGTCCTACACTGTTATCTAACGGTCATGAATCCACAGTATGGAGTATGGTAATACGCTGTGGTTCACTGTCCTGCTAAAATAAACAAAACCTTCCCTGAAAAAACGTCATGGCCACATCTGTTGCTCCAAAACCCATATGTATCGTTCAGTATTAATGGAGCTTCACAGATGTGCAGGTCACCCAGGCCATGTGCACTCATGCCGCCCCACATACCATCACGGATGCTAGCTTTTAACCTGTCTGCTGCTGATAACTAGCCAGATGGTTCCTCTCTCCTCTTTAGCCTGGAGGATGTGGCGTCCATGGTTTCCAAAAAGAATTCTAGACTTTGATTGGTCGGCCCACCGGACACTATTCCTCTTCACCTCAGTCCATCTTAAATGGTCCAGAGAAGGGTCCAGAAAGGGCAGCACTGTTTCTGAATCTGGTTTCTTCTTTGCATGACGGAGTTTTAACTTGTGTTTGTGAAGCAGTGACGAACTGTGTCCACAGGCGATGGAACGGGATGGGACGTCTTCCTGATCCCATGCGTGCATGATTTAACTACAGAACTGTGTGGTTTTTAACGCAGTGTCGTCCGAAGGCCTGAAGATCACGGCCATCTTGGTCTTATCGCTTGCCTTGAAAGATTTTTCCATATTCTCCTTCAGTGATATTATGTAGCGTAGATGGTGAAAGAGATGAAGTTCTTTACCTTAAGGAATTTTCTAGAATCGAGGAATAATATTGAATTGTTGACACTGTTTGTTCAGACACAGTCTTTCACAGAATGGTGACCCCTCCCCAGCTTTGCTTTTGAAAGACCCCACCTCTCTGAGAAGCACTTTTTATGCCCAGTCATGCTACTGACCTGTTGCTAATTGACCCAGCTAGTTGTGAGATGTTCCACCAGGTGAAAGAGGGTTGTATACAGTTTGTGCCTTTAAAATACTGACCGACGTTGGAGCTGACTGAACTTTAGACCTGCTGATATACACGTTGCCCTCTCATCCTGCAAATTCTGGCATAGCACTAAGCTCACTGTGATACACACGAGCATGTCTCTTAAAGCCGCTACGGATAGATGGTCATGCTGCCACAGCGGAACAGGCTGACTGTGTTTTTAATAGCTTGTAAAGGAGAACAACCTCCAGCTTCTCTTTTCAGAGTCATGCGTCATATGGAGAATGAATGAGTCAACGGATGAATCACAAAGCATTAGCAGCATGGAAAAGTCATTAGTGTTCTTTCAGCTAACCTGCGTATTTTTGGGGAGTTTTTTTGTGGGGTTTGTGTGTGTTTATGCATTTCTTGTTGTCAGGTGTGTTGGTTCATATCCCAGCATGTTTTCTGTTAGGTGTAATAAAGTCATCTGTGCTGTGTGTTCTGACCTGCTGCTCTCTTTGCTGCTCTCATTTCAGTGCTTCTTCACAACGCCATCCCCTTCGTGGGCTTCGGGTTTCTGGACAATGCCATCATGATCGCTGCAGTAAGTGGTATGAACCTGCCCAGTGGTTCAGCAAGAGTTGCTTTACATCTAGGAGTTTGTTCACATAGCAGTACCAGAAAGTGGAAGCACAACACCTTGTTCCTGAATCGACATTAGTGTTTACAGTAGTGATGTGGGCTCTGACTATCAGTGAACAGCCATTTTTACTAGTATGTGGGCATCCTGACCAATCACAGATGTTTCTTGGGCGTTTGGATGAATTGGTATGAGTCACGTGAATATGACCCAACAGAAGAAATGTTGACTAAGAATGCGTAAGCTCACCAGACAAAAAATGAGTCCCCTTGTGTGTTCACGGTGGTAGTAGCTTCAGGCTCCTACAGATGGTGCTGCACGAGGATGATGGGGCTATAAATCCCTGCGGGGTGTGAGTGACGGGATCCATAGATTGGGAAGAGGTGGTACAGTGCAGGGAATGTCTCGTTCCATGTGTGGAAAATGGCTCCAGAGCAGATGTTAATGATTGGCTAAAAGGAGTGACTGCATTTGGGTGTGCCAAAGACCATAGTGTGAAGGAAGTAGCTGAATCTGCAGGTGTATGGAAGCGTACAGTCATACGGGTCTACCAGCAGTGGCTAAAATCCCAGTCTACAGGAAACTCTCCTCGGAATTGTGCCAGGGAAAGCATCCACCAAATCTGGTCCAGTCTATTGGAAGGTATATCACAATTGCAATCTTATGCACAGCCGCAGTACTGTGCAAATGTCAGAGGCTACCAGTCGTTTATTTCATTTCCAGTTAAAACAGAAAAAAGGAATTAATATAATATACTGTTTATATTCAGTATTTATTGTGCCCACCTTTATTACAGCTTCCATTCTTTTCAGATGACTCACTTTGAGTTTCTCAAAGACGTCTGCAGACACACCTCTTCTTAGAAGTTGGTTTAGCATTCTCTGCTTCTCACCTTCAGTGGTGTTGAGGTTCTGGACTCTGGGGTGGTGGTTGTTCTGAGAACACCAGCAGCTTCTTTGTTTGATGTGTCTAGATCTCCTTTTCTCAGTGAGGAGCTTCTTGAACAGCTACACCTCCTTTCAGACCTCCATAGCTCTGAGGTGTCTTCTCACAGTGGAAGAAGGATGGACAGAAGCACCTGTGGATGTTTTCAGATGGATGGTGGATGTGGATTTTTGATCTGATCCAGACAGTTTTGGTGGTCTACAGTGTCTTGCACAGTACTCCTTTTCCTTTGACCTTTTCCTTTCTTGCGTTCGAGTAGGACATCTTTAATCTTGTCTGATCTCCTCAAGAACATCTTCAGAAACAGATGCACTAAGTGACTGGAATGGTGGTCTCAGGCTTTGGCGAAATACTAGTAATTTACATCATTTGAGCAAAATACTGAACTACTGTCTTAAATCCACTTCTAAATCCATTTCTATTGCTAGAGTAAGCGTCTTCATTTAGGAATAGTATTTTTGGATATCCTTAATGCAAGTAAGAGGTGACTTTAGTTATGTGACTTTTGCACAGTATCATTCAGCCTTAACCCAAAGTGACAGTTGCCTGTGTGCCAGATGTGAACTTAGGCCCATACAGAGCTTCCTAAACTGAGCACATAGTTAATGTATACTGGATCATTGCTTAGATGTGTTCTCCCATTACGATGTTTGGAGTGTGTAGGATCGTGTATCAGTGCTTGAATGTGACTAGAGTAGTTAGCAAGGGGTGTAACAGTACACTCAGCCCATGATCCAGCTCAATTCATGATACTGGGTCTTATGATATTTTGAGCCAAATTTAAATGGAGGAAAATTATAGAGCTGGGAGGCAGGAGGAGGTCTGGAGTGAGGGGGTTGACTGGTAGTGATTGTGTCCAAATGTTGGTGTTGAACCAGTGCGATTGGATTAGATGGTGCTTAATAGAATGTCTATTGTCTATGATGCCTTATCAAACCTCCCCGATTCACATGATCACAGTTTTGCATTGCGATGTCATGATTTCACACTACATTGTTACACCCCTATTGTACGCCATGTTGTCTCACAGGTGTATGGAGCTCTTGGTACTAACTGTTTCTGTTTGCATCCCTTCACAGGGAACGCAGATTGAACTATCCATTGGAGTAACGTTCGGAATATCAACTATGGCAGGTAATACAGAAATTTTCACGGCACATTCCTAAGACCTTCCATAAGCACTTAATGACTTATTCTTAAACCTTTCACTTAATTCCTATGAAATATTAATATGGGTGACACTTTACCGAAGGGCAGCAGTCACAATGGGCTACATGACACCTGAACAAGTCATCACTGCCAGGTGACATAACCTGGTATTATTGCAGTGGGAAGCAATAATATCTCCGTTTCCATAAACTGCACAGAGAGTTGACATATTCCCAGGGAGGATAAGTCTGTTTCAGATAAACCTGAACCCCGAGAAGTCAGCATCCGCTCTGGATGTTATGACTTCCACTATGTATAGCACAGTCTAAACTGGCTTTAACGGATGCAGCGATGGACGGAGCCAGTGTGGTGCTAAATCACACAGAGATTTCTCTGTATTCCCTAAATTTTTTGGTGATGATGATGATGATCATGTGCACCGCAGGGGGTGAAGTATCGAAACAGGCACCCTTGCAGTCCTTAGCTGAGGAACATTATGGTTAAATCATTGTTTCTTTTGGATATGCCTTTATTGCCTTCCCTGTAATTAAAAGAGACCTGACCTGCTATTCCCCCTGTGGCTCATTGGTGTAAATTATCAAAACAGTGTTTATCTGACTGGGACGCATGTTATTTGGGTCTCTTAGATAAATGCAAAACAGTCTGTGTCCATACATATGGTATTTCAGTATGG
>CM067474.1:65293669-65305338 GCA_034552555.1 Semaprochilodus insignis
GGGGGTGAATTGCCTTACAGACGATCATTTCCAGGTTAAGTAAAGTTAGGCATTGAAAATCTGAGCTGAACCTCTGAAATGTTAAGACTCTGTTCATCAGTCAAGTTGGTTTTGTATTTTGTTGGATATTTGAGTTTCAAATGAATAAACATTTCTGAGAAGACAATCAAATATATTTATTTCCCTGAACATGATTTAGAAATGCAGATTACCAAAAGTTTAGACACACCCAACTAAATGGATGTTGTTGGTGATCTTAAAGACTCTACAGTCTTACACTTAACAGCTCCAACTGATGAGAGTCTGAAACACATCCTGATATACCACATATACTCTGATGGATCACAGTATTAGATTTCTCCATATCTCCACCTCTAATATATATTTAGATGTGTACAAACTTTTATCTCTTTTTCTGCCCAGTTTAAAAGCTCTAGCTCCTCTTTCAGTTTAGTGAATATTCATGATGGACCGACCAATAGAATTGGTCCAAAACTGCTTAGAAATAAACCTTGTTCTATCAGCCTCCACTGCAGGTTAAGAAAGCTGGTTTATCCTCCTGTAAAGCTCCATTCTGGATTTTTTAAGGTGGACTGTATAATTCCATGAGTGCTATTTTACAGTTTGATGTCTTTTATTCTAAAGCATTAGTTACAAGTTAAACCGTCTATGGTTAGCCATGCCTGAACATTTGACTGGTACTGTGAGTCATTAAAAGGCAGCTTACAAACTGCATCAATCAGATCTTTTTCCTAGGTATTTAGAAGCCCACAGTCACACAAAACCACTTGTAACAAAGAGAGTAATTTCCTTTAAGCCTATTAAAGTCCTATTACAGTCCCAGCTAAAGGACGTCACTCGTTTTCCTGCACGTGTTTTATTGTGATTGTGCCTTAATTCAGCTAAACACACCAGAAATATGACTTGCCCGATTTAGACGGCCCCTTAGACGGCCTCTTTCCAGCATGTGGCATGTAGGCCACACGTCGTCCCTTCTCTCACTGGAGAGACAGCCAGTTTATAAGGGCACGATGCCCCGCCTTCTGATCCCACACACCTGTGCGTGCTCCCCACTCCCCACGTGCTCCCCACTGATAGGCACAGGTGTGTGGGATCAGAAGGCGGGGCATCGTGCCCACTTCTGGAGGGAATGGCAGCGACTCCACCCCACCCAACATCACACACCACACGTGTTTTGGCTGATTCGATTACTGGCACAGTGTTCGTCCGAAATCTTGGTTGGGTTTAGTTTAGCTGTTTAAAGGCCATGACGAGAAAGCTTGTAACTCCTAACTGTGCTCTGGTGCAGGGAAAGGCCATCGGCGTCACCATCGGTTGCCTCCTGGGGATGTTTCCTCTCTTCTTCCTCAGCGACGAAGATGAAGAGGAGAGCAAGGACCCTCCGCTTACTAAACCCACGGACTCGAAGTAAATTCTTACACAGCGTGCCTGAGGAACACTACTCCGAATGTCTTCTCAAAGTCCCACTGCCTGTTTGGGAGAAGTTCCACAAAGGAAAAGTTTCTTTTGTCCACCAATTCAGTTGAACCTATAGGTGTTTTAGAGTACTGTAGTGTTAAGATGTGGATTTAGGCGTCTACGGATGGAGGAACTGATGGTAGACGGCTAGTTAGTGAGTTCAGTAATCTAGTCTGATCCATCTAATCTTCAATAATCAGACACTTAAAGCCAGGTCTTGTTGGCAAGTGCAAAAATAGCACACAGCACAAATATTTATGACTCGCTTGCAATATTGCGACTTGCAGCAAGTCTGTTCGTCTGTGTTCCTCAGAAAGGAAATTGCTTTGAACGAGGAGTTTAAGGATATCAGAATAAAGTATGAATATGAACAAAAACTCTAATGAAACAGGAAAACAAACTGCAGCACAAGTATAGAGGCTTGTTTCTTATAATCAGAATTTTCCCAGATTTTTTTTTCCCTTTTAGCTCTTGTTTTAATCCTTTAACACATCAACCTGATATCCAGTTATTGATCTTAGACTTTAGTCCTTAGTAACTACTATAAATTCTTCAGTAAATACTATAGAACTAGTATTAAAGTCATGTAGTGTAAAGCCACACAAAGGTTTAAGGAGGTAACCTTTTCATTTTAAAGAAACTACACAGTCGAGTCACATTATTATGACCACCCAGCTAATATCCAGAGTAACCGCCATGTGCAGCAGCTAGACAGGCTGGGAGTGACTCAGTAAGGTCCTGGTAGGCTGTCACCGGTATCTTGAGCCATGCTAACTGCAGTGCATCCCACAGCTGCTGGAGGGTGAATGGCGGAGGATCCATAGAGCCACCACGATGATCGAGGTGGTCCCACATATGCTCAATTGGGTTCAAGTCTAGGTGATTAGGGAGCCAGGGTAGTACTTGGAAGTCTTGGTCATGCTCTTCCAACCAATGTCAGACATATCTCTAGCCGTGTGACATGTGGCATCGTCTTGCTGGAGGATCCCATCCGCCCCAGGGAAGACAATCAGCATGCATGGTTGTACGTGATCTGCAAGTTGAGAGTGCCTTCCACATGGATGACTGGGCCCAGAGAATGCCAAAGCGTGACTTCCTTCATGAGCTGTACGCTGCCGCCATCGAAAAAATGTAGGAAGTGGTCATAATAATGTGACTTGACTGTATAGTTGTTTTTTTTTTTAGCTTTGACATGTTTACAGAGCCAACAAACAAACTGGCTGGTACCCTAGTGGTAGATGAGGTGAGACAGCAACAGGAAGGTGCAGGTTCAAATCCCGGGATTCACTGGGTAGTTCAGCCCAGCCGCCCCAGGTGGTGCCGCTCTGCTGACGACACTGTGCTGCTCCCAGATGGGACGCGGTTAGTCAGACAGATTTCCCATGTTGGATCAACAAAGGACAAAATATAGCAAAAATATATGCAAGAATATGCAGTCGTGCCCAGAGCACCCATAGCAATATCAGATTGGATAATATGCAAATTGTAAGCTGCGTGGGTTCAGTGCTGTGTAGAAGTCAGTGTTTGTTATGCAGGGCAGTGGAATGGGAGGCTGAAGTGCATCTGCGAGTGGAGTTTTGCTAGTGTAGGAGGTGGGATATAACTGAGGGTCAGGTGGTTTTGTTTGTGCAGTGCACAAGTGCGGCTGTAGTGTTTGTGATCGTAGTCTATGCTGCAGCTTCTTCAGAAATACAGGACTGGAATATGACTAAGAGGAAACCGAGCGCTTGAATTCAAATGTGTGCGTCTTTTTCCACAGGAATAAAACAGATCACATCAACACAATTACTACCAGAACTAAAAGATGAAACCCGTGTTAATGCCATGCGTTTTACTGCAGTGGAAATTGTGTTCACATTTCAGTGGTGTTAATTCAGTGCAGGGCTGTGTTCAGTGCGGTATGTGATCCTCTAAACACTAAAGCCTCATAGAAATATGCACCGCATGTCCAAAAGTATGTAGACACCTGTTCCTCCAGTGCTTTCTTTGAAGTGAAGGCAGTTAGCAGGGAGCGATAATAGTCTCTGCTGTCCTCCGGGGGAGGCCTTACGCGAGATATAGATACATTGCTGTGAGGGTTTGTTTGCATTCTGCCACAAGAGGTCAGTTCTGGCTCACTCCAACTCATCCTAAAGCACTGGAGTGGAGCTCCATCACTCCAGAGCTTCACAGTCCAATGCTTGTTGGGGCTGACGGTTAGCATTGGTCATGATGACCTCCAGAGCGTCCCTTTCTATTGGTCAAGGCTTTGCTACTGTGGGGATTATGCAAGCTGCCAGCAATGAGCTTAAAGTAGCTGAATTCACTGATTAGAAGGGCTGTTACAAGCCCAGGAACTGATGACACACAGAGTCAAACCACCAAGCTGTCTAGGGTTTAATTAGGATATCCCGACCCTGGCTGTAACTAGGACACACTGACCCTACGTGTTGCAATTTGTCATGAGACGTGAACCTACATAAAGGTGTGTGCCTAAAACTGGTTGGACCCACTGAGAGACCAACTCACCTGAAGTCCGAGGGTGGAGCTCAGCCCGTGGTCGGCCAGCTCAAGTCATATTCATAGGATCGTTCAGGTTTTATATGTTGATGGAAGGATGTCCACAGAAGAGAAGAGAGAGAGCGCGAGACCCAAGGAGAGAGCCAACCTCTCTCTGGAAGAGTCCGACATGCAGCGTTCAAAGCACCACTGTTTCCTGCCGCTACTCCAGCCGACCATTTCCGGCTGAGCCCACAGTTTATAAGACCCCAGTGATGGGCACCCCCATGTGGTCCAACGTGAAAATCAGTATCTGCCCCTAGCCAATAACTTTCCCTAACCAGGGCTGTCTGGATACTTTTGGACATGAGTTTTCGGGATACGGATTAGGCTTAGTCATTTAAGTCTATTTAAACTGCCTCTATCAGTTTATCTGCTAGCCTTTAAAGACATCATCTCATGTTTTTCGTTTTTTTCTGTGCATGCTTGACGTCAGCAGGACTTTGCATATCCACGTTGGCATATCCGTGTAGTGATGCTTCCAGAAAAGTGCGGCCCTTCCCAGCACAGATTGGTCCTAATCTTTGGCTAAATTCCACTGCCAGTGAACGGCAGTACCCTGCCTGGGCACCTCTATTAGAAAAGGATTAGGCTTCATCTGTGTGGAAAGCCACAGAACCCAGAGCAAATGCATTAGAACAGCTCGTTATGCAGTGAGATCTTATCTTAGCCCTTTTCGTTCACGTGGGTGATATTTGTAAATGTACTCTTTGTTCTCTGTCTGATATTTGTTTGCCTGTTTTGAAGGATTTTTCCTACTGTTGACCCGGTTCTAGGGGACGTTGTTCTCGATCACGGCACTGAAGTTCTTCTAGTGTTATAGGTTTGTAGTCATGCTGCAGCTGATTATATTCAAGCCCTTTAGTCCATGAACCGATGAACAGATGGCCACACTGTGGCTATTAATAATCAAGTGCATTGAGATTTTTTATGATCTGATTTACCAGACTGTGGTTAAATAAATGAACTGATTGAGAAAAGAGAACTGATTGTCAGATTCTGCTTTTTTTCTCCCCCCCCCTTTTTTCATCTTTGTCTTTGGTGAACTGGTTTCCGCAGGACAGTCTAGAGTAGAGCCGCCCAAGTTGGCCTGTGAGGATGCACATTCCCACACAACACTGCAGCAGTGGTCATCATTCGGCCAATTGCATTTGGTATTTTCTTTCTGTGAGCCAATCAGAAACAAGATAACATCTGCAGTGTCTTCCTGAGGATTTGAAGCAGGTCATCGTTTACAGACGGGGTGGAGGCACAAACCTGAAACTCCTTTTCCTTGCAGTGACCCTATATATTCACCTCCTTACCTTCCATCTCCAGTGAGGAAGTCACCCACCGCCACCCCATCTCCTCCCTATTCCTCTGTCCTACCACAGATATTAACTTCCAGCTTCTGGCACAGTCCCCTGCCCTCCCCAATCCGTCTTCCCGTACACTACCAATACTTGCTGAAGGCACGGCTCGAGTTTTCAATCTGGTATTTCCTGAAACTGATGCGGTTTTAGATAGAACATGATGAATTCTATGGTGTAGCAAAGGCACAGGTTTAAGTGCTCGATAAAACCTTCCCTGATTTGATATCAAAAACATCTTGAAGGGAACAAAGACCTGATGTGTTCTCTTGATTTCCCGACTCTTTCGCTAGAGAAATGTATGAGATGCTGGAAAGGGGAAGGAGAAGGGGAGCAAGTGGGGCTGGAGCGGGTCAACGGACCAAAACGTTTGTTAACTGCTGGAGTAAAGGAGGTTCCAGAAGCCTTTCGTGCCTTTACCTCTGAAGTGCAGCAGTCGGCTTTACAAGTCTGACCGCATTATTTTGCTGTTGTTGTTTATTTAAAAAGATGTTGGCATGTTTTGGAGGCAAGCTGAGTGTAAATGTTTCAGGCTTTGAGTCGTAATATTTAGAGCTGCACTCTGTAAGATGTTTATGGTTATGTAAGAGCCTGAGCAATCATCTAGAAGTCGGAGGTGTTGGGTCGGATTTGGTGGGAGTTTTTCGAAACCTGTCATACATCTTTGTTACATCACATGTGCAGGTTTGAAGACCCCGATTATACCTGGTCACTTCATACGACTTACTATCTAGTTTGTATCCTGATGAGATTTTAGCTACACGCGTTTACACTTTACACAGATTGCTGGATGGGCTTGTTTACGCTTCAACCAACTACCAACTTTTTACACTTCGGCTGTCTGTAGTTTGTTTTGAGTCTGAGAACCATGTGTCCTCCATGATTATCTTCCTTCCAAAGACGGATTACGTTTCCACTGATGTAATGCATGGGGAGAAGTTTAGGTTGTACTGGGAGGGGGTTTGGCTGTCATATGTGTCTTTGGTTGTCACATGGATGCGTTTACACTGTGATAACTGAGCTGTGTTCTTGAGCAAGGCACCTAACCCCCACCTGCTCCCCGGGCACTGTAGATAGGGCTACCCACTGCTCCGTGTGTGTCTGTATGTGGGTGTTCACAGATTGGTCTTATCCAGATACTCAAGAAGCATGAAGTGACCAGGTGCCAACCGGATCAAATCCAAAATCAACATTATACTGATGAAGGTAAGCTCACCAAACAAAAATTAGTCACCTTGTGTGTTAAGGTGGTAGTACCTTCAGGCTCCTGCAGGTGGCGCTGCACGAGGAGGATGGGGCTATAAATACCTGTGGGGTGTGAGTGACGGGATCATAGATTGAGAAGAGGTGCTACAGTGCAGTGAATGTCTCGTTCCATGTGTGGTAAATGGCTCCAGAGCAGATGTTAATGATTGGCTAAAAGGAGTGACTGCATTTGGGTGTGCCAAAGACCATAGTGTGAAGGAAGTAGCTGAATCTGCAGGTGTATGGAAGCGTACGGTCATACGGGTCTACCAGCAGTGGCTAAAATCCCAGTCTACAGGGAATTCTCCTCGGAATTGTGCCAGGGAAGGCATCCACCAAATCTGGCCCAACTGCACAATGATGCAGGAGTGTTTGAACATTGATGTGGCCTACATCCAGAAACTTGTCCAGTCCAAATCCAATCACAGCTGTTATTGGTGCTGGTTTAGGTATTATACGCTATTAGGTATGTTTCAGTAAGTGAATAGTTTTTTTTTTTTTTTTTTGTCCAGTGAGGTTATGACAACTTACATCCTCGACATACACATTCTTCACCAAGTTTTAACAGAGGTGTCTTTAAATACTCTTTCAATCAGATTCATCCACTTGGGAAAGGGGTGCGAAGCACGACCCACACGTTTCACTGCATGCAATTCCATATTTCCACCAGAGAGGTCTCCAAATCCCTAAATCTGACACAGTGCAGCTTTAAGCTCTTCCAGGAATTGTGTACCTTCATGCGCTCGTCTTTTTTTTCGTTCAACCTCGAAAACAAAAAACAGCAAAAGTAAAAAAGGCATTTACATTAGCATATATCTATTTATTAATTTGTCCAATTATTTAAACTTCTGGAATAATGTAAACTCATATTCACAAAAGGAAAGAAATTGCTGATCATTTATCAATCATCATATCATCAATAAAATGAAAGCAATGATAATAATTACAATAATAATCATATTCGAATATAATAATTGTCTTCTTAACAATATTAACATTCACAACATGTCTCCATACGCTGAGGTGTCCCACATGTTAAACACTGAGTCTTTCTCCTCGATTTGTAAGCGTTTCTGCGGTTCTGTATAAATATGTACATTCCTACGCTCCTAAAGCCCGTAAGAAGGACAGGGTGTGTATGGCTTGTCCATGGCTATGGCTAAGTTTAAGGGTAGGATTCCCACGCTGGGGACGTTTCGTTCTTTAAGATTAGATACAAGCTCTCATGACTTCAAAGAATAAATATAGCGCTACACAATGGGAGAAAACGGTTCACTACCACTATCTTTCTCAGGAGGAACGTTTATACACAAAAAGGTGGCTATAGAATATCAGAAGGTTCTGCTTCTCTTTACTGAGAAGAGTTCGGCCCAGTCTCAAATCGGCCCCCAAGTTCCCTATGTAGTGAGGGAGCATTTGGAAACTTGTGCTTTCCAGAAAACTTGTGATATCACAAGGGAATTATATAAGCTCAACTTTCAGTGCAGCAGGAAGCTACCTGCTAACTGACTAGCAGGCTACAGGGGCGACAGCATGTTCTATATTAGGCCGTTTATGGACATCAAAATTTGATAATGGACTTGATATTAAATAAACCACAGCAGCTGTCCTTGAATGGTCCAATAGAAACGCTTCAAAATGACTTTACATTAATATGGATTGAGCAATAACTTCATTTAGGAATTTTATGTACACTCACTGGCCACTTTATTAGATACACCTGCTCAGACATTGAGTTATCCAATCAGCCAGTGAGGTGGTAGATACCCATCAAGATGTTCACATCCAACATCAGAATGGGGGAAAAAAAACTGCCTCCTAGTAACTGTGGCACGGTTGTTGGTGTTTAGATGGTGTTTCAGAAACTGCTAATCTCCTGGGATTTCCGTGCAGTCTCCCAGGAGTCTCCGAAGTTTACATCGAATGATGCAAGCAGCGAAACACATCCAGCGAGTGGCAGTTCAGTTGGCATCTTGTTGACGAGAGGTGTCGCAGGGGAACGGCTAGACTTGTTCCAGGAAGGCTGCAGTCAATCAGATAACCAGCATCCCATCTCTAAATGCATCTCAAACCTTGAGAAGCAACAGCAGAACACCATGTCGGGTTCCACTCCCGTCAGCCAGGAACAGGCATCTGAGGAAAACTTTACTCTCCAGGTCTGAATCTCGGATTTCCACGGCAGCATGTTGATGGAAGATGGCTCAGATTTTGGTGTAAACCGCATGAATCCATGGGCCCAAAGTGCTTTGTGTTGACAGGTGGAGCTGGTGGTGGTGGTGTGGTGTGGGGAATGTTTCTTTGGCACATGTTGGGCCTCCTAATACCAATTCGGCATTGTTTTGTTCACCTCCACGTGGATCCCACAAGTTTCCCATCCTCTTTCGAATGGGTGATTATGGCGCCTCACCCAAACTGGTTCCATGAACATGGGTGTACTTCCCTGGCCTCCTCAGTCAGGTCTACATCAAAAAGAGCACCTTTGGGGTTTGGTAGATGTTGGCAGCCATGTCAACACGGATCAGAATGTTATATGGAATATTTCCCAGACCTTGTTGAATCCATGCCATGAAGAATTCCAAATGTTCTGAGAGTAAAGAGGGGGTCGTACCCAGTTTTACCCAGCACTGATGTTCCTAATAAAGTGGCCGGTGAGTGTGTATATGTTCTTCTGAATTTCGGAGTGGCTGGTAAATCAATCGCCATCGTGTATAGATGTGATTAAATGGGATACATAGGATCGGTGAGGACGTCTGTTGGCCTGTATTTTTTGGTGCATCGTCAGAGGGAATTGGAATCAATTCCCTGGGCTACTACATATGGAACATGGGCTTGATTTGAGACGCAGCCTTCGTTTAATTATTGGTTCATTCGTGTAGCTCTTCACTTTCATTCAAAGTGGCTGCAGCTCGAGCGGGACCAGCTCCTTATGGCGACCAACGAGCGAGCGAGTGAGCGAGCCGATCTATGCGACCCAGAACCAAAACATTTAGGCACGGGGAACGATNCATTCGTGTAGCTCTTCACTTTCATTCAAAGTGGCTGCAGCTCGAGCGGGACCAGCTCCTTATGGCGACCAACGAGCGAGCGAGTGAGCGAGCCGATCTATGCGACCCAGAACCAAAACATTTAGGCACGGGGAACGATTCGTTTCGATTTTTTTTTTTTTTTTTTTCTTTTTCCATAAATAGTATCTGAAGTGCAGACAAAATAAGTATCAATACTTTCAACCACAACAAAATAAAGAATAAAAAAAAAAAGAAGAAGAAATCAATCAAATTAAAGCCGAAAAAAAAGCAACTGACTTAAAACCTACCAGCAAAAAACCAACTAATGGTGTATATGTGTAATCATCTACCGAACATCGAGGAAGAATCATAAAACAATAGGACTTGGTAAAATGAATAAAACTGTATAAATCAACAAGGTCTCTGATCCGAAGTCCTCAGGCTCTATTTACATTAAAATCCCGACAGAGGCTCGCGGCTAAAGATCGGCTACCCATCTCTGGGGGCGGGGGGGGGAAAATAAAAACAGAAATTCCCAATCTAACGGCAAGGGGGGGCGAACAGAAAGGGTCTGGATGTGCGGCATGTGTCCGCCCCGAAAGAAAGAAGGTAACAGTAGGACCGAATGAGGTATGATACTGCTAGGTTAATGCTGCTACTGTTCTCTTCTTCGATCTCGTACGTGAAGGCGTGCATTGTATCTCCACGCTCAGGAGAGGATTATAGTACATTGCCACGATACAGTACATTGGTAATGGGTACATTTTGTGCTTAAATAAAGTTCTAACATTGAGTAGATGGGCTATAGTCCAAGACTTAGAAATACTAGAGCTAGAGCTATAAATACTAGTGCGTCTATAGGTTTATCTCTCCAATCGCTGTTTCCTCTCGAAGCGAGTCCCTGCCGTTAGCTGATCTTGGTGTTCCCCATCGGATCGTAGTCCTGTTCACTGTCTCTCTCTCTCTTTCTCTTTCTCTCTCTTTCTCTTTCACGCACACACACACACACACACACACACACACACGCACACGGACACATGCATGCACACGCTCACAAAAGGAAAGAAAAACAAAACGATTCCATTCGTAATGTCGTATTGATGCACAGAATCACCTGTACGCTAGAGCACATCCCATCGAGTTTAGAGCGGACGAATGCCAAGAGCTACGAACGCACTCACTGAAGCGAACCAAGTAGGCCGTCTTTTCCACGAACACATCCCTTTGCTGATGCACACGTACTCACTCACGCAATCACTCACACGCTGTGTTTCCCGGCTCTTCTGCTTGGATTCGGGGTGTCCCGTCGATGAGATGAGGGGATGCGGATCCTTTTCAAAAGTCCTCAAAAAAAAAAGCAGCAAGTCCGACCAGAGACAAAAACATCGAATATTCCTCGCTCCTTTACAGGTAAACAAACTCCAGAGCGGTGAAAAAAAAGAGAGTGTCCCGTGTGCTCCTGTTAGTAAAGTTTGTGTTGTTGTCGTTGCGTTTGTTTGTTTGTTTGTTTTTTTTTTCTTTTTTCCCCTGTTTTGTATAGAGCTCTTTAGGCACAGAGAAGAGGCTCCGCCCACCTGGCGGCAAAGGGAGGGGCTTCTGAGCAGTATGGCAACATCTGATTGGCTCAGAAAAGACCACACCTCCTTAAAAAGTTTGAAAAGGCTTGATATATTTATATATACGAAAAAGGAAAAAAAGCCCAAAAAAGAAACCCATAAACGAAAAAAACGAAGAAGAAGAAGAAGAAGTGTTATTGAGTCATTATTAGGAAGAGGAGGCTCGTGGGTTATGTGGTCAGTAACAGAGACCATAACCGCGCGGGCACACAGACAGACAGGAGACCAACACACAGCCTCTCTACGGCCATCATGCTGAGATGGACACCGGGTACTCCTGCTGAGAGAGAGAGAGAGATCAAGAGCGTCTGAGATGAACGATAGGAGAGGATAGAGAAGGATAAATGGATGATCAGTCCCTCTCTCTCCCTCCCTCCCTCTGTAGATTCCGTTCTGATGTGCTGCGAAGGCCAGAGTCGGTCTTGTTACAAGAACAG
>CM067474.1:65313777-65348291 GCA_034552555.1 Semaprochilodus insignis
TTCAGTGTGATGATCTCTTGATGGGAAGGTTGGGTTTGTCTCATCTCCCTTTATTGTTCAGTGTGATGATCTCTGGATGAGAAGGATAGCTTTGTTTCCTTGCCCTCTATCATTTGATGTGATGCTCTGAATGACTTTCTATCTTCCTCTATCATTTATTGTGATGTTTTCTGGGTTGGAAAAATGGCCTAGTTTCTGTTCTCTTTCAGTCATGTGATGTGAAGTCTCTGAGTCAGAAAGATGGGCTTCTTTCCTTCAGTTGCTCAGTGTGATGATTTCTGGGCTGGAAGAAAGACCTTGTTTCCCACGATTGTTCAGTGTGATGATCTCTTGATGGGAAGGATGAATTTCTGTCTTCCTCTATCATTTACTGTGATGTTTTCTCGTGTTCAGAGTGATGCTTTCTAGGTGGGACGCTCCCTTTGTTGTTCAGGGAGATGCTTTCTTCTTGGAAAGGATAGGTTTGTTTCCTCTTCCTCGATCATTCAGTGCGACACTGGGTAAAAAGAGGCTTGTTTACCTCAAATATTCAGTTTTTCCAGTGTGTATATCTTAGTGGGAAGGATGACTTTTCTCTCTATCATTTGCTGTGATGCTCCTTGGGTGGGAAAGATGGCCCTGTTCCCATCCATCTAATTCTATCATTTAGTGTGACGCTCTCAAGGTAGGAAGTATGGCTTTGCTTCTTCCACTTCAGTCATTTAATGCTGTCTAAAGCTTTGATTCCCTCTCTTTTTATTATTACAAAATGCTGTTCTATAGACTGCATGGATGGTCTTAAATTTTCCTTTTCCTTAACTGATCAATAATACTCTCCTTCCCTCTCCCGCTATCATTAGGTGTGAGGTAGGTTGGAAAGATAATAGGATGTTCTTGTTTCCCTCTTCCTCAGTTGTTTAGTGTGATGCTCCCTTAGAGGGCAGGTTGACCTCTCTCTCTACTGTTCATTGTGATGCAACCTAGACGGGAAGGATGGCCTTGTTTCCATCTTTCCAGCGTTACCGCATCATACATAATTAGAGATTCTAAAACTGAGCAGTGGCACTGTTTTGTTTTTCACAAAACATCCTGAACCTCAGAGACTCATTTTGTTGCATTGGCTTAATGTAGCATCAAGCTGTTACTGTATCTGCCTGTATCTGCCGTTTATCAGTATGCCACGTTTCCTTTGCCACATTCACAACTGTAGCCGTCTTTGACACAACAAAAGCACACAGAAAAGGCAAAGACCACTCATAAAAATGGCTGCACTCAAATCTTCTTACAGACACACAGTGGTGGTGCATTGTGAGATGGGTGGTATTGGCAATGTTAAAACACTCTGAGTAGCTCTGCTAACTAGCACAATGTGATCATACTAACACAACCACAGTATGATGTTCAGATGGAGAGGAACACCCAGAGTCATGAGCTTGGATAAATAACACTTAAAACTGGCTACGTTTACATGCACATGTATAATCCCCATAGTGCTACATTGCAGTCTAGTGATATTTAGACCGAAGCATATCAGGTAAATAGTTCTGGCATATGCATAAGAACTGCTGGTGCATTTCTCTAGTCATTTCTCAGCATTTTATAAGCGTCAAGAATTGCATATATGTATTATTGGTGTAATAAAAGGATGGCTTTGTTTTCCTCCACTGTTCAGTGGGATGTTTTGTTTCCCGTAATTGTTTAGTGTAATGACTTCTTGGTGATAAGGGTGGCTGTGTTTCATCTGCCTGTACTGTTCAGTGTGATGATCTGTTGATGGGAAGGATAGCTTTGTTTCCTCTCCCTCGATCATTCACTGCAATACTTTGAGTGAAAACAATGGGCTTGTTTCCCTTAGTTGTTCAGTGTGCTGGTCTCTGGATGGGAAGTATGACCTCTCCTTCTACTGTTCAGTATGATGCTTATTGGTTTGGAAGAATGGCCTGTGTACCTTCTTCCTTGATCATTCAGTGTGATGCTCTCTTATTGGGAAGGGTGGCCTTGTTTAAATGAAACAATCAAGATTAATAAAACCACCATAGACCCTACAAGCACTTCTCTGACTGGTCGAAAACTAATACAGATGAAGTCTTGTGTTTTCATTTGTTTAGACTGTAGACTACATTAATTGTAACATCATGCATACAAGGTACTTCATCCCCAAAACAGAACGGGCACCATCTTCAAGATTTATTCCATTTCAGATTCACTACGCTGTAGAGTCTTAACAGGTTGTAGCAATCTTCCACATCATCTTAGCAGCTGCATATCAACATCTAATTGCACTCCAAGTCCACTATTAGACTTGCATTTCTAGCACCACTGTATTACTACCCAGGTTTTGGGGTTCCTAACCCCGGTCCTGGAGGACCCCCCTACCCTGCACATTTTAGCGTCAGCTTCGCTCCCAACTCATCTGATCTAACTAATCCAACTAATCTAGTATTTCCCGAGTTGTGTGTTTTGTGGGGAAATCTAAAAATGTTCAGGATCAGAGTTAGGAACAGCTGACCTTGATCCATTCGAATCTATCCATAGTGGTATCCCGCTACAAAGCCATTCCCATATACAGAGCTATGGCTCTAGTCAGAGTTGTCTTATATAAAGTCATAACAGTCTTGAGTTTTCCCTCTATTGCAACACTGTAACCTTTAATAGAGCTAGAACCCTCTATATACGGTACCAGTCAAAAGTTTAGACACGGCTACTCATAGAAGGTTTCCTTATTTTTTAACTCAATGCTTTACTTTAGAGTAAACGTGAAGTTCAAACTATTTTTAACTATAAAATAGCACTCATGGAATTATGCATATATTCCAAAATGAAACTTTACAGGAGGTTTATATAACAAGATTTTTTTCTAAGCAATTTTGGACCAATTCTATTGGTCTGTCCATCATGAATATTAAATAAATTAAATTAATTAGTAACTAGAGCTTTTAAACTGCATAAAAGAGTTTTTTTTGCACAACAAAATATACTCTCATCATCAAAAGAATAGCTGCACAAGTAGTTGCACTTCATCAACCAAGAGGAATGAAACTTAGTGGGTAAGTTTGACATCATGAGACATGCGAATGATTCAAGTTTCACGCTCAGCCACACGTGGCAGAGCAAGGACAGACCCTATCACTGTATCTGACCAACCAAACAGCCATGACTGTGGGCATTCAGTGAGCAGGGATGTCCTCCATGAGTCATCCTGTTAGTACCAGCACCATTGGCAGACTGTTACGCGGACTGCCCTTAACACCACGTCAACGCCGCCAAGAATGGCAATGGTGTCCTGCCAGACTGTCATTGAGTGACTCAGAATGACAGCGGGTCATCTTCAGTGATGAGTCTCGCTTTTGTCTTGGTGGAGACGACCAACGAAGCCGTGTGTGGAGGCACCGTGGGCAGCGCCAAGATGAACGGTTTGTTGTTATTTGTCACAGGTCCAGAAGGCCTGGTGTAACTCCACCTCCACCCCTACCGCACAATCTGCAGGAACTGTGTGAGAATGGATTATCACAGGACGCCATTAGGAAACTCTACAGCTCCGTGCCTAGACGTCTGACATAGCAGCCCAACGCCACACTGAGAGACACTACTTCTGTATGTGTAGCTCAATAAATATTGATCATATCAGTCTAAATGTATCATCATTTATTGTTCCTGGTAATCTTTATCTTCCTTGCCAATATCACTGCAATCCCTCACCTCCTTCTGGGTGCAGCTATTCTTTTGATGATGAGTGTATATTAGAGGTGGACGGTATGGCAAAACTATAATACTGATACATCAGGATCTCATCAGTTGGAGCTGTTAAGTGTGAGCCTGTAGAGTCTTTAAGATCACCAACAACATCCATTTAGTTGGGTGTGTCCAAACTTTTGACTGGTACTGTAGCTATATCACTACACAGAAGTCTATTATGTATAGTTGACCTTTTTATATGACTATGGCTTTTACATTCAGTCTGATGCTCTGTGCTGCTTGTTTTCTGTCCTTCAGTTAATCGGTATGTTGCTCTCTATGTACTGTGCTGTAAGGATGGCCAGTTGGTATCTGTGGTTCTTGACGGGAGAATCAAATAAGTGAGCCAACAGCTCACTGGCACAGTTAATTCCCACTAATATTTAATAACCAGAGTGCTTTCGTACCTCACTCATGGAAACAATAATCCGCCCACAGCGTTATTTGAAATTCCTTGTTATTACCCATCCGCATAAACCATACTCTGAACCTCAGGGACATTCAGGCTGTTTGTGTGCATGGAAATGTAGCTAGTTTTAAGTGTGCATAGCCAGTGGTCAGTGGTCAGCTGTGTGGGTTTGCATGTATGAAAGAGACAGACCTCTCCTGTAAATATTCGGGATTTGAGGTCGGGAATACCACTCCCTCTCAACTCATCTTCCACCGCCATCAGCCTGGAACACAACACATAACAACACAATCACACAACAACACAACGACACAATGACACACAACACACCCAACCACGCCACACAATCATACACCGAAGTCACACAACTCATCCTCCACCGCCATCAGCCTGCAGCACAACAAAGCCATACAACCACACAGCCATACAACATGCAACATACACAAACATAGAACACGCCATTTACACAATACCACAACCATGCAAAACATACATCACCACAAACCAAACAATAACACAGTCATACAGTAACAACACAGTCACATAAAACAGGATCAACCACAACACCACACCTCAATCACACGGTACCACAATCAGATAACAACAAAGATACACACACAAACATGACAACATGGTGGAACCCAATCACACAACACACCACAGCACAATCAAACAAAAGAATCACAAAACACAACAATCCAATACCACAACAACCCAATCACACAACACACAACAGCACAGTCAAACAAAACAATCACAAAACACAACAATCCAATACCACAACAACCCAATCACACAAAACACAGGAAACCCACACAAACACAATCAAACAAAACAATACAATCACACAAAACACAGGGACCCACACAATCAAACACAACCAAACAAAACAATCACAATCCAATAACAACAACACAATCAAATAACGGAATCACACAAAACCCAGAAACCCACCCAAACACAATCAATACAATCAAACAAAACAATCACACAAAACACAACAATCCAATATGAGAATACGCAACAACCCAACCAGACCACACCATCCAACAAAGCAATCACACAAAATACAGGAACCAACAACACAACACAATAAAATAACACAATACCCAACAACCAAAATACAAAAAAACAATAACACAAAACAATTACACCAAACACAGTAATCCAAACACAACACAATCACACAACATAATCACACAAAACGATTACACAACACAATCAGACAACACAATCACACAACATAACAAACAACACAACAAACAAAACATTTAAACAATCACACATAATAACAGTCATTCAACACAAGCAGTACAGTCACACAAAGACACAAAATCGGTTACACAATACTGTCATACAATTCACAACATCATATGACCACAGTCACAAAGACCGCTAAGTAACTGAGCCACACAAAACAAGTGTGTGATAATCAACAACATAATCACATTGTACAAATCTAACCTAAAAACTAACAGCCAGTTTAATATCATTTAATATTTCCTCAACCACATATTTATATTCAGTTTCAGGAGGCTGAACGTGGGCTCAGTAAATCTATGGGTTCAGTCAAGACCAAGGGTATATGTGTGTGTGGGATGGATTTCATGCATAATTGATTTTTATACAGAGATAAATACACAATATATCAGAAATATATCAGTACATGGCTCCTCTTCTGTGGTCTATGATTATAATACACATATGCACATATACACACAGACGCACAGTGGACCTCAGTGGGATTATGACCTGCTGATGATGCCTTTGATCTGTGTGTCCTTCTCTATCTGCTGCTGCCGCAGCCTCCTCTCGCTGTCGTCCAGCCGGCTCTGGTACTGCAGCAGGATCTTGTTGGTCTGCTGTTCCTGCGAGTGCAGACGCCGCTCGTATTCTTCCAGCTTACGGTGGGACATCATCAGGCGCTCCTTCAGAGAGTGGATCTCCTCCTCATACTCCCGCACCTGCAGACATATACGAAGTTAAAAAAAAAAGGTCCATTAAAATGAACAAAAAACCTACCTACCTCACTACATACCTCACTACCTCACTACCTACCTCACTACATACCTCACTACCTCACTACCTACCTCCCTACCTCACTACATACCTCACTACCTCACTACATACCTCACTACATACCTCACTACCTCACTACATACCTCACTACCTCACTACCTACCTCACTACATACCTCACTACCTCACTACATACCTCACTACCTATCTTCTTACCTACCTATCTACCTCACTACCCATCTACCTACCTCTGTACCACCCTCCCTACCTACCTACTTCACTACAATCTTACCTACCTACCTATCTACCTACCTCCATACCACCCTCCCTACCTACCTACTTCACCACAATCTTACCTACCTACCTATCTACCTACCTCCATACCTCCCTCCCTACGTACCTACCTACCTCACTACATATCTACCTACCTCCATACCACCCTCCCTACCTACCTACTTCATTACCTATCTATCTACCTCCCTACATCTTTACCTACCTCATTACCTATCTACCTACCTCCATACCTCCCTCCCTACCTACCTGCTTCCCTACCTATCTATCTACCTCCTTACATCTTTACCTACCTCAGTACCTATCTACCTACCTCCATATCTCCCTCCCTACCTACCTATCTACCTACCTCCCTACATCTTTCCTACCTCACTACTTATCTACCTAACTCCATACATCTTTACCTACCTCACTAGCTATTTACTTACCTACCTACCCACCTCCCTCCCTACCTCACTACCTATCTACTTACCTACCTACCTCACTACCTGTCTACTTACCTACTTACCTACCTCACTACCTATCTACCTAACCCCCTTCATATTTGCCTACCTCACTAGCTATCTACTTACCTACCTACCTACCTACCTACCTCACTAGCTATCTACCTACCTACCCACCTCCCTCTCTACCTCACTCCCTGTCTACTTACCTACCTACCTCAGTACCTGTCTACTTACCTACCTCACCTACCTTATCTACCTACCTCCATATCTCCCTCCCTACCTACCTCATTACCTATCTACTTCTCTAAATACCTACCTCCCTACCTATCTACCTACCTCACTACCTATCTACTTACCTACCTACCTCACTACCTATCTACTTACCTACTTCCCTCCCTCCCTCCCTACTTATCTACTTATCTACCTAGTTACCTTCCTACCTTTCTACCTACCTCACTACCTATCTACCTATCTACCTACCTCTGTACCTCCCACCCTACCTACCTTCCTCACTACCTATCTACCTACCTCCCTACATCTTTACCTACCTCACTACCTACCAACCTACCCCTGTACCTCCCTCCCTACCTCACTACCTATCTACTTATCTACCTACCTACTTCACTACCTATCCACCTACCTACCTACCTACTTCACTACCTATCCACCTACCTACCTACCTACCTTTCTACCAGCCTCACTCCCTATCTACTTACCCAACTACCTAGCTACTTAAATAGAGCACATTTGATTATTTGCTGAAATGTACAGATATTCATTTTAGGCAGGCAAATGCAGCATTGGGAACATTCCTTAAGCTTCTTCTTTTGCACGACAAGAGATTAGAATTCCGTGTACACTGCACACATTCACTATACTACACTTGCCACTAATCATAACAAATATACCAAATGATATACGAGAGTGGATCCAATACTAGAGGTGCCATGTAATCAATGTGCACTTAGCCCCTCACCCGGTCCAGCCGAGACTCATCCATGCTTTTAGAGTGCTCCTTCAGTTTCAAGTCTTCTCGGTCCACACGCAGGCTCTCGATGTCCGCAGACAGGTGGGGCATGTTGGATACCCAGGCCACTGTCCGCTCAGATGCAGGGGTCGGCGGGTTCAGCGTGGACGGAGACTTAGAGCCCTGACCGCACAAATAAACAGATAAGTCAGGTAAGCCAGTGAATTTTACAGCTGTTTATATGCTACTGTGTGCCTGGGCGAATAAATGGAAGGTTCAGATATGTACAGCATGTTGCAAATTATATTTTTCTCTCAGAACAAGAGTGTGGAACCAACTTTGCATTTAGTCATGTAACTGGGTAATTACATTTAAACAAAACAGCACAACAATTACTGTAGACTTTGAAGGCTTAAAAAGCTTGTTTGAGAAGGATGGGTCTGCTTTCCAGGGTGCCTGTTTAGAATAAAACTTCCCCTATTAAGGTTTTATGAGCATATGTAACAACAATAATCTGAGCTTTAACAGTATAGATGGATGTGGGTTCACTATATAGCATATAGTAACAACCGGTTACCTAACACTGTTACCCATTTTATTTGAGGGCTATAACTGCTTCCTAATTAAAGTGTTATGGTATTTATGACATTTAATAACAATTAGGCCCAAATGCCATTTTTGGGCTCCGGAGATTCGGCACCCATTAGAAGAGAATATTCAAAGCTTCGTATTCAATAAATATATTTCCTTGTGATGAGAAGGAGAAGACAAGATGGCTGCAGTTGATAAGTTGAGTCAAGATTAATAAATGAATGAATAGCTAACCTAGCTAACATTAGCACCTACTGGCAAAGTCAAACTGGCCCACTGCAGATACTTAATGTAGTCTATGGGTTTTTAGGGTGTTTCTTGCTATGCAGCCACGTCTTCGTGTTTCAGGTCCATCGGTCAGAAAAGGACTGATGAAGATAACTAGCTATCTAGCTAAGGCAGAGCTGAGGTAGCTATAATGCTTTATCTGTACAGCACAAATAAAAGCTAACAACCGGAACATGAAGATGTGGGTTCATAGCAAGAAACACCCTATAAAACACATACAAGGGTCTCCAGAAAGAGCCATTTTGGTGTTCAGAAGTGGGCTCTAATGTTAGCTAGGTTTGCTAGGTATAGCTAGCTAACATTATAGCCCACTGCCATCTTCTCAGCACAGAGAAAGAGCTAGAACGATAACAGAGTACTGTTTCCTCTTCTCAGCACAGAGAAAGAGCTAGAACGATAACTGAGTAGTGTTTCCTCTTCTCAGTTCAGAGAAAGAGCTAGAACGATAACTGAGTAGTGTTTCCTCTTCTCAGCACAGAGAAAGAGCTAGAACGATAACTGAGTAGTGTTTCCTCTTCTCAGTTCAGAGAAAGAGCTAGAACGATAACTGAGTAGTTACTTGGACTCGATTTAAACAACACTGAACACAGAACTGCAGCACGTTGAACAAACGATTCTGAGCTGCTCAGGTTTGGACCTGGACATGTTAACAAGTGGACTGAAGTGGAAATAACTGAACCCTTTTTAACCCACAGTGATGCCTGAATAAACAAGGAAGCGACTGTGAAAAGGTTTACAGGTTCTCTGTTATCTTGTCTTTCTCTTACCACCGCCAACCTGAACTCAAGCGTGACGTTATGAGTGAGCGTGGCGGAGTCTATTTTGCAGGTTGCATTAAAAACTAACTCAACGAACGAATATCCAAACACCTGAATACTCGGGTTCATCCTTAATTAGGATAATTTCAAATCCCTTCGTAAGCCCCGTTCATAAGGCTGGTGGTACAGTTCATCAGTGTCTATGAGTGCACGTACCTGTTTGTTAGTAGTTGCTTTCAGTAGGTGCTGTTGGTTGGTTTGCGGAGCGGCTTTAGCAGGCGTCTCACTTGACGTATTCTCTGCGTTCTCAGTAGCGCCCCCCTGCGGCGCCGGGTTGTCACTAGCCGTGCTGGACTGATGCGGGAGGCCGGGAGCAGGGCTGTCCTTGACGGACAGCTGTTGCCGGGGCAACGGCCTAGCCCCGAAACTGGACTCTGGCGACTGAAGGAGATTTCCGCTCTGGGGGCGGGTTTTGGGAGGGGTGGAGTTAGCAGCTGAGCTGACTGACAGCTGGTGGGAGGGTTGAGGCTTCACGCGCTGCGGAGCGGGCGGGGCCATAGAGGCCTGACGGACGGGGTGGATGGTGGTGGGAGGTGTGGCGACTGAAGCTGGTGTACCAGTGCCTGTAGCAGTCTGAGGGGCCATTCCCATCAACACCTGCTGCTGAAGATTCTCCTATGGATCAGGAATATACAGGAATATACATCATATGCATGAAATAGATACATTCACAGACAAATTCACTTCAGTATTTCTGTACACAGTCCATCAATTTGAATAGCCAACTCTTTTTTTCGGCATTTGTGGCTTTCCCTTATGCCGTGATATGAATTGGTTGGTAGTATGGATACACATTTTTTGCCGCTAACTCAGATATCAGCACCCTTCCAACTCCGGAATGTTTGGTCTGATCAGGAATGGTGTGCTTGTCGAATTTTGTCCCCTTTAGAATAAAGGAGTGGAAGTGTACACACCCATCTACTGTACTTCATGCTCGACTGAAAGTCACAGTCATCTCAGGCAAGACCAGTAAGCACGAATTCAATTTTATTCCGATCCACACTTGTCTGTTTGTCTTGTTTTCCCCCCCATCACTTGTTCCTCCCATAGAGTCCCTTTCATTTCCACCCCCATTCAAACCCTATTGTTTCCTTTAACCTACAGCCACCAATATGTTGAGTTGAAAATGTGGGGTAAAAATGTTGGTTCGGTGTTAAATATGTCGGTGTGAATGAAATGTATCAATGTATTATTTTTTGCTGTTGTCCGGACCAAAGGAACCAAACTACAAGTATGAAAAAGCCTCAGATTCTCAGGTTATTTGCTCTGAATTCTCCAATTTTATCAAGGATTAGGATAAGAGAAGATGCTTTGCTGCTATGTTGGCAAAGGGAGTTTCCCAGTGCTGACTGGCCCGGAAGGCGGGAAGGCAGTTTTTGTTTTCTTAGACAATTTTACTTTTATAGTAAAGGTTTTTAGTTAAAGGTCAGATTTTGTTCATACTGTAAGCTACTGTTAACTACTGGCTAATGAATGGACTTGAAATGCTTTGGTTAATAACTAAATAACTAATTAACTAGATCTAAAAATATTAGCGGTCAAATAAATCAATGAATTCATCTTTATTTAACTGATTCATTCATCTTTAAAACGGCTTGCTTACCTGCACCTGCAGTGAGAGCTGCCTGCGGGCGTAATCGGCCTGGTTGTGGCGAGTGAAGTCATCGCTGTAGCTGTGCGAGTGGACGATGCTGGGCTGCACCAGGCTGTTCTGCGAACGCAGGGCCGACAGGTCCTCACTGCGGGAGAAGCCGCCGTGGCCGAAGGCTGGCATGCCAAAGCCCACGTGGCCATTCTCGGGCTCCGGGGCCAGCAGCAGAGGTGGTGGGGCGTGTGGTGCATGGGGCGGCGTGTGATACTGCGGCCCGTCTGAGGCCAGGTGGAACAGAGGGTTTTGGAAGGAGAGTGGTACGTGCATGGCCGCGGCGGCCGCTTGCTGCTGCTGGGAGAGCGAGTCCGTGGCCAGGCCACCTGGGTGACTCAGCCGCAGGCCACCCGACATGTTGGAGCCGCCCGAGCCGGCCGAGACGCGGCCGCCGACCCGCAGAGGAGCACCTCCCATTTGGCCGAAACTACCCAAACCTGCGATGGAGCCCTGTGAGGAGTTGAGCATGTCGTTGACGGAGTGCAGGTTAGAAATGCTGTTGATGCGAGAGTCCTGCAGGTCCATCATCGACACACTCTTATTCACACTCAGCACCTGGAAATACACGTAGACACCAGATCATGGATCTGTCATAGTCTTAAACTGTGTATTATAATGCCAAAGGGAAATAGGTAGGTTTTTGTGTTGCATGAGTCATGAAGGCTGCCTCTTCAGAACCAGTAGAACCTTCTACACAAGATCTTTTCCCCTCATCGTATGATGTGACAGCATCTTAGGCTGTCAGAATGATGTATTTTCACTGCTTCTAGATCTACCTGGCTGTGCTATCTCTGCCACTTAGTGAAATAGCATATGTACTCACAAATACAAGCAAAACCGTCACATTTTACAGCCCAGTTGAAACATAAAAATCTTTTTTCCCTGAATTGTTGATCTGTATATTTTCTTGCCATGTTAAAACATAACGAATACCTGAATTCAGTGTTCAAATTCAGAAGACTGGAACCGTAAACCCGGGAACTCAACTAGCAGTGCACATGGAGAACTCAACTAGCAGTGCACATGGAGAACTCAACTAGCAGTGCACATCCCTCATCAAGACTAAGCATCTGGGAGGATCTTATCAGAGTAAAGTTGAGGCAGGAGGGACAGGGATGGGCTTATACCATGGACACACCCACAGTCAAATCCTAAATCGCTTTTAAATTGGGGATTGAAATATTGGGGGTTAATTTACACCTTAAAATGAATTACTGAATGATATTCCTGATGTTTAAGCTGTTAAAGGCTTTCAGTTATAGTCTCCTGCTGAGATGAGCCATCTCCAGCATCTGCAGCATCATATGTTCTAATAATACTCTCATTAGTGTCATGTGATGCAACCAGGCTGAACGAGAATAACTTAACCCTGAATGAGATTCTGATCCCGGTTTGATGTATGTTGAACACAATAACTGAGTTCTCTAGCTCATTTTGTGTGTTTCTCTTCAGATATGTACCTTTGGATCTGGCTCTGTGATGTCCGAGCTGCTGGTGCAGTAGGCTGGGCTTGAGCGGGCTAGAGGAGGGCGTGTCACATAGAAGACATCTTTGTTGCCACGGTGATCTCTCTCAAAAGCAGCCATGCCTGGGTGGGAGAGAGCTCCACTCCCAGAGAGACCCGCCGTGGGAGACGGCAGGCGGGAGATATCTATAGAACTACAGAGCGAGAGAGAGATATCTATTAACCTACAGACACAGCCAGCACTGTACAGAGATATCTACACAGCTACAGACACAGCCAGCACTGTACAGAGATATCTACACAGCTACAGACACAGCCAGCACGGTATAGACATATCTACAGAGCTACAGACACAGCCAGCACTGTACAGAGATATCTACACAGCTACAGACACAGCCAGCACGGTATAGACATATCTACAGAGCTACAGACACAGCCAGCACTGTACAGATATATCTACACAGCTACAGACACAGCCAGCACTGTACAGATATATCTACACAGCTACAGACACAGCCAGCACTGTACAGAAATATCTACAGAACTACAGACACAGCCAGCACTGTACAGATATATCTACAGAACTACAGACACAGCCAGCACTGTACAGCGATATCTACAGACACAGCCAGCACTGTACAGCGATATCTACAGACACAGCCAGCACTGTACAGAGATATCTACAGAACTACAGACACAGCCAGCACTGTACAGATATAAGTACAGAGCTACAGACATAAAGACATAATAAAGCACAAGTGTGTTTTCTCATACCTATTCGGCTCCCTCATCATCAGACTCTGGAAGTCATTAGTGGATGGGCGGCTGAATGGTGGGCGAGTGAGATGTCGTTCGGGCGGTTGGTGGCTGGCCTGACGGTGCAGCTGGGGGTTCCGCAAGGCCACGCTGATGTCATTCAGCAATCTCGGCAAAGGCCCCAGCTTTAAAATCGCATCCTGCCGCAGAATTAAGATCGACTTAAAATATGAACTCACATACACAGCAAAATATTAACACAAAACAGTTTAGCCTGCAGAATGAATTCATAGCTGGACTGTCTGTATACCTCCTCTTGGACAGTGAAATGTTACTTTCCTCACTGTCTCATTGCCCTCCCCATATAAACAGTCAGACAAGTTTCGTAAAGAATTCCACTATTTTAGCAAGAAATATCGATTATTAATCATTTTGGCTGACAAGCCACAACAAGCTACTATTAGCTGATGTAGCTGGGAATTCAGCACCAGCCACTCGACTTCAGTGCCTCTGATTTGGGTCATTATCATTTAAACAGCTTCAGCGTAGCTTCTCTCCTGATAGCAAGAGGTTAGCGGGCCACTGTTAGCCTGCTAATGGCAAAGCTAGCAGTCTATTGGTATTTTGCTCAGCCATTTCTTCTGGTTTATTCATCATGAGATTTTCACACAATGCAAACTGCAGCAGCTGTGTTCAGATTATGCATAAAAGTAAAAATACAAAAAGAAGGAGATGCATGGTTTTCTTTGGACACCGACGAATCATATTTCAGAAATCAGTCACCTTTTCTGTCATTAAGAGACTTTATTTAGTGAGGTGTGAAGCTGGCTTCCTATTCGCCTGAAACATCAGAACGTAACTGCTGTACCATTTAAGGTGGAACGGAGAAATTCAAACAAGCAGTTTGAATTTGTGAATTTGATGTTTTGATCGTCTATCCAATGTGACTGTAAACTAATAATGCCACTAACATTAACACGCTTAATGGGTTATCAAGCTAACTAGCACCCTGCAGCCATAATTCCATCCTGTTAGCAATATTAACCCTGTTCATATCCAAGGATAGAACCGATATCCATCCACGGAAATCCAAACATTAAATTTGGAAACCACGTCTCACAGTTTCTTCTGTGCGGACGCCTGAACACAGAGCTCTCGTTTTGCTGTCCTTCACTCTTTGGGGAAGTAAAGAAAGTGTAAAATACAATGCAGCAGCTTTTAGGCACAGTGGCTACTAGTACTTCCTATTCGGCGCTGGTATCATGGACGGGTTTCTTTTTACCCAAATAGGGGTGTGGTCATTCGGACGACAGGGAAATGATGCGTGATTGCTCTAATCTATCGTGGTTGTGTTTAATAGCACATGGAATGGTTCCTCTCCGTACTCAGAGCCATTCGGCCCTATAGTGGAAAAGAGCCCAATATAGCACCGTGGCTGGTACCTTGCTCAGCTGAGCCATGACCTCCCAGAGCAGGCTGTGCAGGATGGAGAGTTCACGGCCCAGGTCGATGTAACCCTCGAACGCGGGGGCGTTACTGCCGCACTCCACGTTACTGATCTCATAGAGGAACTGCTGCATGGAGCCCCACTCCATCTCCAGAAACTCGTTCATGAACATCATGTGTTCCTCCTTACCGCTAAACCTACAGAATACACAGAGCAGAGAGGAGTGTGGGAGAGAGAGAAGGAAACAGAGAGAGAGAGAGAGAGGTGGAGCAACAGAAAGGGAGAAGGCAGAGGAGGTAAAGAAACAGAGAAAGAGAGAGAGAAAGAGAGAAAGAAAGAAAAGAGTGACAGAGAGAATGACAGAAGGAGACAAACATGACAGAGTAGAGAAAGTAAAAAGACAGAAAAATGAGGGGAGGAAAAGAGGGTCGAGTGGTCGATGGGTGACAGAGAAAAGGAGGGATTAAAGAGAGAGAGAGACAGATGATGAGCGCGATGCTGACACAGACGGGACAGCGAGAGAGCAGAAGTTAAACTCTTCACCACGCCTACACAAAACACAGATGCACACTGCACACTTGTCAGCGCTGGAGAGCAAAGCTAAATGAGAGTGCGATGGACAGCGTGACACATTTGGAAGCCTAAACTGTGGCACAGTCAGGTGAATGGGTCTGGGACAGGGGTGAAGGGGGCTATGGTGGGTTAGTTCTGGGGAATAGGCCTAAGGGTCGGGCCCGCATGCGGTGTGTCGAGCCAGGATGATACCGAGAATGAGTCTGGTGTATATGTGTAGGTGTATAGTTAGGCGGGGACGCGGTTAATGAGGGGTCAGGCAGGTGGGTCTAAATAGTAGTGGACACTGTATGGTTCAGGGCTGAATGGTAAGCATGTGTTGGGTTGGAGTGCTGGAGTATAGTGACTGTTCATAGTACTCAGTTGACATCCTTCAGTCATGCTGCCGCCATTTAGGTAGGCAGGTGGGGGGCAGTCGTGGGCTGGAGGTTAGGGAACCAGCCTTGTCACTGAAGGGTTGCTGGTTCGATTCCCTGAACCGACAGTAACGACTGAGGTGCCCTTAAGCAAGACACCTAACCCCCAACTGCTTCCCGGGTGCCGTGGATAGGGCTGCCCACTGCTCTGGGCAAGTGTGCTCACGGCCCCCTTGTGTGCGTGTGTGCATGCGTGTGTTTTTCACTTCACGGATGGGTTAAATGCAGAATACAAATTCCTCTGTGTGAAAATCACAAATGGCTCAAAAACTCTCTACTCAGAAAATTATTGGCCTCACCGATTTGGTAACTCGGTAGTGCAGTGGCAGTTGGTTATGAGGTAGCAAAGCCATGATCGATCCAGCAACTGCTTTTGTTTTAGAACGCTCAGTTAAAAAGCCCATTTTTAAAGAGTAGTAAACCATGAGATTACCATCTGCATTATTACTACTGCGTCCCAAACCACACACTGGCACACTAATATAGCAGTGCATTAATAAGTGTGTGGTTTGGGATGCAGCACTAGCTGCTTTTGACAGTCCAACAGCTACTCTGCCGTGGCGACCTAAGCTAAAGCTAAAGCTAAGCTCAATTTATAGCCCCAGCATCCTCATGCAGCGCCATCTGCAGGAGCCTGAAGTTACTACCACCTTAAACGTGCAAGGTGGCTCATTTTTTGTCTGTTGAGCTTGTATATGTATAGATGTGTGTGAGTTAGTCACACATTCAAATGATCTAAACTTAAGTCATGTGTAGTTTATCCTTGGATCCAATCCACCAATCTAGCTAATCTTAGGCTTAAAGCCTTTTCTGGAATTTCAATCTAAAGTGTCCAGATATTTTTCTTTTTTGTGGTCATTGTCCAGCTGCATGGTTATAGCTGCTGGTTCAGTTGTGGCTTGGATTCCAAAAAACGTGGTCTTCTTAATGATGCAATCAAATACTATGAACAGTCTGGGCCTTTATAGTGTGGTGGCTGTAATTCTGAAATGGTGTTGGATGCTTGTGATGGTGGTTTGGGTCTGGACGGTGAATATGGTTTGGGAAATGGCTGGTGAGTAATAATCGGATCTGGATAGTGAATGACGGTAGACTTCCATGATTGTTGTTTGTTTCGAGATGGGCAGTATGGTTTGGGCCTGAATGGTGGGTATGGGTCGGGCCTGGATGGCAGTGGATTCTAGTGACTGACTTGGAGAAGCTGGCCAGGCTCTGCACCACCTTGGCGATGAGCGTGAGGGTGCGGGACGTGCGCTCGGATGGGTACTCCTGCGTCAGGTTAAACAGCGACGGTGACATGATGGCAGGGCACAGGAAGCGCAGGAACAGCGAGGAACTGATGAGCCGGTCCGCGATGTCCTCACGCCCTCGCTCAGCACAACGCACGCGCCATGAAGCAAACACCTCCTTCAGCTCACGTGGAAACACACTGCAGGGAGATAAGGAACAGGGGATAATTGGAGAATGAATCAGAAGGCGACTTCTACCCATGGTTTCAAGCACCTGAGACTCTGGACCAAGGTACGATGTATCTGAAAACACTTTTGACTCTTGAGAAAGACATAAGTGTATCTGAAAACGACCAAATCTGGGAATGTCCTACTGTCAGTGCCAGAGCTTATATGCGGAGTTTGGGGTCAACAGAAGGTTTAAAGCAGCAGTCGGCTGGTTCAAGGCCCTTTCAAAGCAGTCCTCGCAATCTGTACCACAATCTTCACCTCCATATTAGCCTGATTTGCTGATCTCCTCCTCAAATTCTTGTGCTTGTATGCTCAGTTAAGAACCTATGCATTTACTTAGAGATGCCATTGGAAATAATGGTCTCTCAGCCTTGGCTCTTGAGCTAACACCTGTGAACCCCCAGCCTAGCTGAACCCAAACTTGATCACGTGGTGTATGCAGTGTTCACCAAGCCTGGTTCTGGAGATCTTCTATCCTGCATCTATCTAGGAGTCTAGATATAATCCCCAATCTGCCACACATGCTGAAGCTAATTACCTACACGCTGCAGGAAAACAGATCTCCATTAGTAGACAGTTGGTGACCACCATTCTGGAACCAAGTTCAGAAACTCCAATTCTGACAGTCCTTGTGTTGAGATGCCATTTTTGTGCCACGGAACACTGAAACATGTTGATATGTAGCCAGTTACCAGGGAATTCTCTGGTGCTTCATANTGCTCCTTGACTACAACACCACGAGTGCTATCTCCACCAATCAGGAACAGCTTCCCTGCCCTACGTCACCAGTTCTGATTAACCTCACCTGTCTTCCATTTACTTGTTGTGTATATATATACCTGCCCTTGTCAACAACACTTCGCAAAGTATTGCCGACCCTAGTGTTGCTGTATTCTTGTGTATGACCCTGTTCTGCCCTTTGGTTTTCGTCTTTTGCCTCTCCCTCTTGGTTGATCGTCTGATTTCTTATCGTCCTGGTTTTGACCCCAGCCTGTATCTGGATTTACACCTCGTCTTGCCCATGTCTGTTTTGGTCGCTCTGGTTCAGCAATTCTGTTTATGTGCCGAATCGACTCCCTCATGACCCTGCATTAAAATCTTGTTGCAGTTTACCTCCGCAAGCTTCTGTTTCGCCAATCCAGCATCACAACTGCAAAAGCTAATGAAGGTTTATTTTCTTTTGGAGTTCTAAGAAGAGCAGTTCCGAGTCAAATGCAGAGTGTGTGGCTGGGATGTGAGATCCAAGGGAGGAACTGACCAATGGGAGTTGATGATCTTGCAGAGTGCAAGTTCGCAGCACATGCGTAGATTAGCCTGATGGTCGGGAAGCATGGAGGGTGGAGTGCGCATGGGGTCCACCTCGCAGTTCTCCTCCGACTCGTACAGCGCACGAATGAACTCACCTAAGCACAGGAGACACTTTGTCAGCAATGCCATCATCATCATCATCATGATGCATGGGCTCTTCCTCAACAAACAAGAGAGGACAAGAGTTCATCATCACCATTACCACCTTCACAACTTACCAATGGTGTCTTTAAGGTAACGGTGTCCGACAAGTTTGAGGTACTCCTCTATGGCTTTGGTGGCCAGTGTATTCTCCCTGAAGATCATGTGCTCTCGGTCTATGAAGCGGTCTACCTCGCTCAGCGCCATGTCTGACAGAAAGTCCTGCAAAAGAAAAGAGCATTCTAAAAGCTAATCCAGAAAACTCCTAGTACAGCTGATGAACAGTGTATAAGAGACCTCTGAAGTCATGGATCACTCTGAATCTTGCCCATATGACTGCACCAGTGTCACACCTTACAGTAAACAAGTGTCCCAGAAAACGATATCTTGGCAGGTCAAATGATCCTATATCTAGAGTCCCCTGTGACTGAAACGTACCTAATAGCATGTGAAAGCTCCACGAGCACCAATAACAGCTGTGATTTGATTTGGCTTGGAAGTTTCTGGATGTAGGCCACATCAATGTTCAGACCCTCCTGCATCAAAGAATTGCACAGTTGGTCCAAATTTGGTAGATGCCTTCCCTGTGGTTTTACTGGTTGTTCCAGGTAGGGCCCACAGATTTTCAAGAGGATATAAATCTGGGAATCTGCCAATTAACACATCTGCCAATCCAGATGTTAATGTGTGAATGCTCCTGAATGTTCATCATGCCAATCAGTCACATTTGCAGCCCTGTGATGGCGAGAACTGTCATCCTGGAATACAGGAACAGGAATGTTGTGTTCCTCAGTAAGATGATGATGATGATGAGCAAAAGGCAAAACCTGGTTGTCCAGCAGCTCAGTGTACTGTCACCTTAACCAAAGAACCCATTTCTACATAACTAAAACACCCCTAGAACATCACAAAGGGGAGTCATTTTTGTCCAGGGAGCTTATATCATAAAATTCTCTTTCTGAGATTGTTGTTGTAAGCTAGTCTTAAGATTATGTTGATTTCTAGTCATGTTTTATTTGTTTTAAGTGATTTTACTAAGCAATATTGGCATATACTCTGGCTAGTTTCAAGCATGTTTCTTAAAATACGCAAAATTATCTGTCAATACTATAGTGAAAATTTGGCTTACTAAAATTACTTAAAACAAGTGAAAAATGACTAGAAATAAGTTAAATAATCTTAAATTGAGCTTCCAACAATCTCAGAATAAGGTAAGTTCGCTTTTAATGTTCAACAATTCTATATACGAAAACACCAGCTACTCAAACTGTGGCCTAACACTGCCAAATCAACTCAACTACCAAAACTTGGTTGGTGAGGAGGATTGACCTTGTAAGTAATAAGTATAGTAAGTACTGAGTTAATAAGTTATGGCTGCTGTGAATGTTCCATGTAGTCGAAGATGTTAAAGCTGCACACATTAATATTTTAAACTGTCACAATTTTTAAAATTATTTTAAGATTTCGCTTCGTGATTTCCACAACTTTTAATTCGCTGCAAAAATGCTAAATGATCTTACTATAGAGGCAGATAATTTTTCTTATTTTAACAAAATACGATTGAAACAAGCTGAATTATCCGCCAATACAGTGAGATACACTGTTTACATGCCAAGATTGATTGATTGATTGATTGATTGAGCCAATTGTATACTGGAGTTTAGAGAACCAGCTTTGTTACTGGAGGATCGCTGGTTCGATCCCCTGAACCAATAGGACATGACTGAAGTGCCCTTGGGCAGGAAACCTAACCCCCAATTGCTCCTTGGGCACCATGGATAGGGCTCCCCACCACTCTGGGGAAGTGTGCTCACTGCCCCCCAGGGCATGTGTGTGTATGCACAAATGGGTTAAACACAGAGGACAAATTTCCCCAATGTGGGACTAATAACGGATGATAATTGCAGTGTAAATAACTGGTGCATGCATGGCTTCTGTTGTTTTTGGCTCCAGCCACTGGTATGCTCCACTCCAGGCTACAGTTTTCAATAGTCGTGGCTGCAGCAAAGAATGAGGTTTCCAAAGACCCAAAGGAAAAATGTGCTGGACCATTCTGTTTACTGCAGGGTGGTCCTGAACTTCCAAATTGTTCATTTTCCTCATAGGCAAATCAACTCAGATCCTGAATTGCTAATATGAGCATGACACCAACTATAGAACAACAACATGACTTTAGAGGTCTACGATGTACTGAAAGGTCTAGACGTAGCTGCTCCCCTAAATAAGAGACCAGTGTAGGGGGGAAAAACCATAGAATGTATACATGTATAGAACTCACCTTAGCCTTGCCTGTGCTCTGCAGGATGTGCACCAGGGCGCATGCTACCTCTTCCTTGCTCTTGACACTCAGCAGCGGCTCCAGCACGGCACACAAAGTGCGGTAATTATTCGTCACATACTCTGCAAACTCCTTGTACAGCTCCATGGGCAGGATGCTCATGGTCTGGTAGCGCGATTTGAGCCGCAGTGAGGCATTAATGACCTTGCCACTGCCCACACCTCCACCCTTAGCGAGAACGCTGGGCTGGATGACCGGGTACCACTGCTCCACAAACTGCCGGCCGGTGATGCTCGAGATGGGAATGCTGACCAAGCCCAGGTACGTGCTCTTCTCCTGCCGAGAACATGTACAAGATAAGAGTAGGCCAACTACTGGAAAGGACACATTAGTGATGGGCTACATAATATAAACTGCCATGTCCTTGTGTTAACCTGTCTTCGTTCACTGATAAGAAGACGATCTTGATAAGACTGAGCTAGGGGAGTAAGTTGAACCACTAGGAATGCTCCGATACCACGTTTCCCCATTCAATATCGATACTATCGGTTGATGCTGGGGTTTAATAGTGACACAAATTCTGTCTAACCTAACTAGTCTATGAATCCTCATATTCACACAGTCGAAACACCCCAAGCTTGAATGAAGAGCATTTACTTACATTGACCACTTTAGATGCTTAAGAATACCTAGTTCTATTTATTTACTATATATATAATTATGGTAAAATGCATCTACCCTACTTCCGCTCGACCTAGAGACACCGTTTTGGATACACTAACTTACCATTTGTCTTTCTTTTCGCATCCCTTTTTCCTCCCTTAGAGTCCCATTTATTTTTGGACCCACCCAAACCTTGCTCTTTCCTTCGGCCAAGAGCCACCAAACTTCACATACTCAATAACGGCAGGTCACCAAACATTAATCCACAGTCAATCTGTTTCTCTGTATACTGTATTACCCTGTTCTTCAATGGTCAGGACCCCCACAGGACCACCACAGAGCAGGTATTACGGTTCTCAGCACTGCAGTGACACTGACGTGATGGTGGTGTGTTAGTGTGTGTTGTGCTGGTGTGAGTGGATCAGACACAGCAGTGCTGCTGCAGTGTTTAAACACTGTGTCCACTCACTGTCCACTCCATTAGACATTCCTACCTTGCTGGTCCACCTTGTGACGATAGCTCATCTGCTGCTGCACAGTGCAGTGTTGGTCAACCCTTTAGTCCTTCATCAATGGTCACAGGACGCTACCCACAGGATTCTTAGTCCAGCAGTGTCACCGCTCACTGTCACACATAATACCTGCTCTGTGGTGGTCCTGTGGGGGTCCTGACCATTGAAGAACAGGGTAATAAAGTATACAGAGAAACAGATGGACTACAGTCTGCAACTGTAGAACTACAGAGTGCTCCTATACGGTCAGTGGAGCTGATAACATGGACAATGACTGTAGAAACATGGTTGGCATATCTAATAAAGTGCTCAGTGAAAAAGCAGTCTCATACATGCATCTCGTACACACGTGCTTACTACCAGCATCAGACAGATGTTTTGCACCGGATGTGTGTTGTTATATGGCTTACTGGTGGCATATTCCACCTGGTATATCACCCACTACTGTCTCTCTACTGATGCTGCACAACTGATACAGTTTCTGTGTTGGTGCAACCTTATAAACAGCTAGGCTACCACACTGCTAGCACACAAACCTTGCGTCTCTTCTTGTCCGTCTCCTTGTAGAGGTGCAGACGCAGGCTGCGAATGGCGGGGAGGTTGTTGAACTCAAAGTGCTCGCCCCAGAACACGGTGTCGGTGCGAGGCTTGCTGGTGGTGCGTGCGTACAGCATGTCATCCAGACACAGCTCGCAGTAGTAGCGCTTTTTAGGGGGGAGGTCCCGCGCCTCGATGATCCACAACTTAAGAACATTGTCCACACGTCGACTGTTGTCCTGGGAATTGAGAAAATGGAGCTATCAGTTAGGTTCTATAAGATACCTCTAGCCAGGGCTATAAAGGGTAGTAGTAACACTGTGAATGCGTACCACACCCACACTTCATTTTACCCTAAAATGATTGTTGTTAATTAAACTGCCGTTTATGCGAACGGGATCCCACTACAGGGTTGCCATTAGCTTTCATTCATTGTCAGTATCAGTCACATTCCTAGCTGAGCAATTCCTTTAATGAAGTTCTGTTACGAATTCCTAGTCTGTCGATGCATTTTCATCATCACAAATACTCTGGTTCTTTGCAGGATAAAGCAGGACAGTGCAATAAACTGAAGATGAAGAAATGTAAGGATAAAGTGATAAACGTTTCTCCAATGACAGAAAACTGTGGGTACATAATGGCATATATGGTGGAAACTTTTACTCTTTCTGAAGTGGAGTGGCTGGTAGCCTGGTGGCTGGAGTAGTAAGCCAATAACCTACAGACTATAGAGCAGAAGGTTGTGGGTTCAAGGCCAAGAACTGACTGCATACTTTGACCTAGACACTTTACTAGCAGTTACCCCCATGTAACCTTGCGTGTTTAAGGTGGTAGTATATACAGGGTTATGAATACCTGAAACAAGTAATTTAGTAACAGTAATTTCAGGCTCCTGCAGATGGCGCTGCACGAGGATGATGGGGCTATAAATACCTGCAGGGTGTGAGTGACGGGATCCATAGATTGAGATGAGGTGCTACAGTGCAGTGAATGTCTTGTCCCATGTGTGGAAAATGGCTCCAAAGCAGATGTTAATGATTGGCTAAAAGGAGTGACCGCATTTGGATGTGCCAAAGACCATAGTGTGAAGGAAGTAGCTGAATCTGCAGGTGTATGGAAGCGTACGGTCATACGGGTCCACCAGTAGTGGCTAAAATCCCAGTCTACAGGAAACTCTCCTCAGAATCGTACCAGGGAAGGCTTCCACCAAATCTGGCCCAACTGTGCAATTCTTTGATGCAAGAGTGTCTGAACATTGATGTGGCCTACGTCCAGAAACTTGTCCAGTCCATGCCAAATCCAATCACAGCTGTTATTGGTGCTTGTGGAGGTATTAAATGCTATTAGGTACGTTTCAGTCATAGATGACTCAATGATTCAGGGTGTAAGGAGACTATAAAGAATGACAAAACCTGTACGCTGGTGATGAATTCCTTCGCTCAGGTTCCCAACGGCAGAACCACAGTTCACTTGGAAGCAAACTGAGATCCGAAACTTTTGGCTGTTCGTGGTTCCAGCTTTTGGTGGGGGTGGAGTTGAATAGGTCCTCACCAAACAGGGTAAGCAGTCCTAAGCCCTACTCAGCTGGGATTAGTTTTGCATGAGAGGCGGGGATCTGTAATTATTAGCGCTGTTTCTCAGTGATTTTAGTCTCGTTCGAATGCACCATGTCAGTCATTTCTTCTCTCCCACGTCCTTTTAGCCTTTCATAAAATGAGCTGTAGAAATAAGCTAGGGGTTATATTAAACCCGTGCCAATCAACATGTCTGTGAAAACCCTGTCACATTCCATGGAAAAGGTGTTCTTAAGTATGTTTACTCTTATGTCTCTGTGGCTAAAATCAAGCCTATATGTAACGATACTGTGCTATCTCACGTGTATAACTCAAAAGTAGAGCACAAAACAGAAGTAGTGTCTCTCAGTATGGTGTCGGGCCCCCATGTTTGCTAAAGCAACATACCAGACGTCTCGGCATGGAGCTGTAGAGGTTCCTAATGGTGTCCTGTGATAATCCATCCCATGCAGCTTGATTATCCTCACACAGTTCCTGCAGATTGTGTGGTAGGGGTGGAGGTGGAGTGACACCAGGCCTTCTGGACATGTAACGTGTGACAACAAACCGTTCATCTTGGTGCTGACCACGGTGCCTCCACACACTGATTCGTTGGTCGTCTCCACCAAGACAAAAGCAGGACTCGTCACTGAAGATGACCCGCTGCCATCCTGAGTCACTCCATGAAAGTCTGGCACAACACCATTGTAGTCTTTGGTGATGTTGACGTGGTAACGGTCTGCATGCATGTAGTCCTGCGTCGTGCAGCCGTCTGCCAATGGTGCTGGCACTAACAGAGTGACTCATAGAGGACATCACTGCTTGTTGAATGTCCGCAACCGTGGTTGTTACATCAGTCAGGTACAGCGACAAGGCCCGTCTGTGCTCATGTTACATGCACGGCCGAGCGTGAAACTTGAATCGCATGTCCCAAAATGTCAGTCCTACCCACCAAGTTTCATTCCTGTTGGTTGTTTCCTTCTGGGTGCAACTACTTGTGTAGCTATTTTTTTGACGATGCATGTATGATTTTATGCCCTGAAGTTGATTGTTATCAGTTGACTGAAAAATTCCAAGCTAATTGTGATGCTAATGACGCACTGCATTCCCTTTAGCACTTCAGCAAAGAAACGGTTACAGCAAACAAAATAACGGCTAAATTACATGTTTTTACATGTTGTCTTCTCTTTTCTGGAGTGAAGGCGGTTACATAAAGCACGGAGCCCCTCCCACCTCTGTCATTTACACTGAGATATCATATGCTGGGGAAATGGGCCCTAAACATCACAGACGTCTTACAGTAAACTGGCATTACCCCACCTCCCCGTGGAAAACTAACCCCCTCCGAATAGGCCTTACACGAACAAACCAGTAGTCAGTTACCAGCTCACCCAGCATCGTTACAAGCTGCTTTGTTACTTCAGGATGAAGTTGTCCTCGGTGTTTCAACGAGATGGTGTTTTTTGTTGGATTTTTAACGGGAGGAGGTGTGAACAAGAAACAAATTAGTCACACTAGAGTACATGTTCCATCAGAGAGCCATTTAATAGTTTTGCTACTCGCTTAATGACACCCAGCAAATGATCTCCATTCAAAATGCTCAAGCGCTCTGCTTTTTTAAAAAGTCCTCTTTATATTCTCTATTAGTAAAACCTAACAGTCGCCTGTGACTGAAACGTACCTAATAGCACGTAGTACATCCACAAGCACCAATAACAGCTGTGACTGGATTTGGCATGCACTGGACAAGCTTCTGGATGTAGGCCACATCAATGTTCAGACACTCTTGCATCAAAGAATTGTGCAGTTGGTGCCATATTTGGTGGATGCCTTCCCTGGCACAATTCTGAGGAGAATTCCCTGTAGACTGGGATTTTAGCCACTGCTGGTAGACCCGTATGACCGTACACTTCCATACATCTGCAGATTCAGCTGCTTCCTTCACACTATGGTCTTTGACACGCCCAAATACAGTCACTCCTTTTAGCCAATCGTTAACATCTGCTCTGGAGCCATTTTCCACACATGGAACGAGACATTCACTGCACTATACCACCTCTTCTCCATCTATGGATCCCGTCACTCACACCCCACAGGTATTTATAGCCCCATCATCCTCATGCAGCGCCATCTGCAGGAGTCTGACTAAGACTAAGAGTTTTAAGGTTACTACCACCTTAAACACGTAAGGTGACTCAATTTTTGTCCGGGTGAGCTTACTGTCCTTGACTTTTTGTTATGCCGTCTGATCTTTTTTCTTCTTCTGGCCAACTGAATTCGAAGGCGCTCTTTGTGCACACTAACACACAGCTCACACAGGTGGGCCTTTTTAACCATACTGACATTTCGTCTCCTGGACTTCACTGGAATTACAGGCTGACATTTTGCCATTAATGTCTGACATTCTGTGAGGACGCAGTCACAACCTGAGTGTCCCAGACAAACCTAAAAGCACCTGGAAGTCCTAGTTTCAGGTAAAGGCATGGCGAAGTCCAGCTTTAAGTTCCATGGAACAATAATTCCTAGACATTAGGCATCACCAAATTGGAATTAGCTCCTGATGAGCAGATCATAGTCCACAAGACAATGATCACGAGTGATCTGAGAAAAGAGTTTTGTAGTGCATTGATACCGGTTTTCTTGCAGAACTCCAGATGGCTGGAATCAAGTCTAACTGAAAATGTAAAACAGGGCTGCCAAAGTTAATCTGGTAATAACACGTTAATGCCACCACTAATTGTTTAACGCTGTCGGCGCATTTCCTCCAAACCATCTGTGGTAGTGCAGGCTGAAGCCCAGCTGCTCACATGCCATATATTACTATTATAATCTCACCTGACAAAAATGTACCTAATAATACCTTGTGTAATTCCTCCACCAGCACCAACAACAGCTGTGATTGGATTTGGCATGGGCTGGACAAGTTTCTGGATGTAGGTCACATCAATGTTCAGACACTCTTGCATCAAAGAATTGGCCAGTTGGGCCAGATTTGGTGGATGACTTCCCTGGCACAATTCTGAGGAGAATTCCCTGTAGACTGGGATTTAAGCCACTGCTGGTAGACCCGTATGACCGTACGCTTCCATACACCTGCAGATTCAGCTACTTCCTTCACAGTATGGTATTTGGCACGCCCAAATGCAGTCACTCCTTTTAGCCAATCATTAACATCTGCTTTGGAGCCATTTTCCACACATGGAACGAGACATTCACTGCACTGTAGCACCTCTTCTCAATCTATGGATCCCGTCACTCACACCCTGCAGGGGTTTATAGCCCCATCATCCTCATGCAGCGCCACCTGCAGGAGCCTGAAGTTACTGTTACTAAATTACACTCTGTCATCCTGTATATGTGCTGCTGTGGTGTGTTGCACCATAAGGCCTAAAGAAGGGCATTTTGGTCCAACGTGTACAAGTAATATTGAGGAACGACAATGAACACCCTTAACTTGACTAGACCATGATCACTGGAGACCTGTGGACACATCAATGAGCAGCAAACTAACAAAAGCCAGGAGGAAAGTTTGAGTGTCAGCTCCGCCTACAGACAGTGTTTCAGTAGGACAGCCCCCAAACAAGTTTGTCAGATGCCGCATGCTGTGTGGTTTCCGCAGCCACCCATGTGTTTCCTACCTTGTTCGGCTTAACAGCTCGTTGCAAGTTCTCAATCCACTTGTCCCTCTCAGCAGCCGAACGGCAGGCAAAACACTTTGTGCCTGAGGCCGTTGTTACCTGTGGCACATAGAAACACAGGTGAGGTTCAGGTAGTCAGATGTGAGACTGGACTTTAGTTTCTTCTGTCCTGCACAATCACACACACACACACACACACACACACCTCAAAGCAGTACTCCTGGCCGAGGATGCTGGAGTGGACGGGCTTGATGATGGCATCCTCGTCCAGCGTGAGGTCCAGCGCCTCGGCCGCGCTGCTTGGGGACAGCAAAGACTCATGGGAGTGAGACTCCTTGAAGCTCTGCATCAGGCGCGTTCTAGAGAGGGAGAGGGAGAGGGAGAGAGAGAGGCGGGGGGAGAAAAAGAAAAAGCGGTTGAGGGAAAAGTAAGGGATAACGCAAGAAAGGGCAAGATCATGAGAAGGAGAAAGAGAGAGGGAATGTGTGGTTATAAGTGAAAGAGCAAGAAAGCAAGAGGGGGAGATACACCAAGAATAAAATAAAGAGAAAGAGAGGGAATAAAAAAGAGAAAGCAAAGAAGAGATAGGGAGAGAGAGGAAAGAAAGAGAGCGAAAGAGAGAAAGAAAAGAGGGAGAAATAGGGGTTGAGAGAAAAGAGGAAAGAAAGGGACAGAGTTCAAAAGACAGAGAAATAAAGAGGAGGAGAGAGACAGAAGGAAAGGAGGGAGAAATAGAAAAAGAGTGGTGGAGAGAGAAAGACAAAAAAGTGGACTGTGGAGGTACATGAAGCCCATGAAGGGCTGCAAATGGTCACCAAGCAGCAAAACGTAGCGGGCACTGGTCAATGATGTGTTTAGGTGGACCAGTGGACCCACCCCATGCCACGGGAACACACCCCACACTGGTATGGAACCACCACCAGCCTGCACAGTGCCTTGTTGACAACTTGGATCCATGGCTTCATGAGGTCTATGCTACAAAGGAACCCTACCATCAGCCTGAAACAACTGGCATCAGACCACGCCACATGTTGCCAGTCCCCTAGGGTCCAGTTGGCAACCTCACAAGCCCAGGTGTGGCGCTGTGTCCGGTGTCATGGTGTTAACAGATTCACTCTGGCGAGCTTCTGCTCCCATATCCCACAGAAGCTAAAGAAAGTTGCACTGATCTGCGGGGTATGCGTGTGGGGCCCGTGGGTGGCCACTGCTCTGTCCACTGTGGGTGGTAATGCTTTCTATGATGTATTCCTGGTACATACGTGACGTTTGTGGATCAAGGAATGTTAAATGCCAACAACTTCGGAAATTAAATATCCCATTCGTCTGGTACCCATGATCATGCCTTGTTCGAACTCCGATAATTCATGTTGCCTTGCCATGAGCACACTGACCAGAGTTCAGCCTTACTCACAAGATAACACCTCACAACTTATACAGGTATGGACGTTCCCAAGCCGCCCCCTGAGGTAACAGCACTTCATAATCAGTTTACACACTGCTATCCCATGACTTTCGGGATGCCAGTGTATATATACAGCTAAGAAGCACATCATTTTTAATAGCAACTTTTAAAAACCTCAAACCACAAATAAACACACTGTGTGAGAGCATTAGGTATTCCCAGTGCAGCACTGACAGCTCTTGCTGCTGTCATAACAGCGGACAGGGTGAAGGTCGTTGCGCACCTCCACTCATTCAGGTCATTCGCACTGCATTGTTATTAACCTCCACAGCCTGGCTAGAGAATTCAGCACTGAGCCCGTGCAGACATCACACTGATGGAGGAGATATGGAGATCATTGTCATCCAGTGAAGATATTACAGCAGAAAGGGAAATATTTATCTTTGGCTCCGTGTCAGTGTCAGGGCTGCAGCAGCAGCACATCTGGTCTTCAGTCTTTCCAAGTCCATTCATGTCACTCCACTGCTGAGGGCCCTTCACTGGCTGTCCACATCAGCTTTAAAACCCTGATACTTGCTTACAAAGCCAAGAATGGACCAGCCCCTCCCTACCTGGTCAGGGGTCGATCTGTACCTCATGCCCTTTGAGCTTCAAGTACAGCTCGGCTTGACCTGCCATCCCTCAAGATACATGGAAGACAAGTTTTAAGACTCTGCTTCTCTGTCCGGCCACCCAGATGGTGGCTGTCCGTATAGCACACTCTTGGGCTCTTCAAACGCACACTGAAGACCCATACAGCATTGTACGTATCCTGTGTTTAACCCTTTATCTGCTTTCTAGGTATCAGCACTGGCCAGGTATCGCTAGGTATTGTAGTTATGCTGTGTTTAACCCTTTATCTGCTTTCTAGGTATCAGCACTGGCCAGGTATCGCTAGGTATTGTAGTTATGCTGTGTTTAACCCTTTATCTAGGTATCAGCACTGGCCAGGTATCGCTAGGCATTGTACTTATGCTGTGTTTGACCCTTTCTGCTTTCTAGGTATCAGCACTGGCCAGGCATTGCTAGGTATTGTAGTTATGCTGTGTTTAACCCTTTCTGCTTTCTAGGTATCAGCACTGGCCAGGCATTGCTAGGTATTGTACTTATGCTGTGTTTAACCCTTTATCTAGGTATCAGCACTGGCCAGGCATTGCTAGGTATTGTAGTTATGCTGTGTTTAACCCTTTCTGCTTTCTAGGTATCAGCACTGGCCAGGCATTGCTAGGTATTGTACTTATGCTGTGTTTAACCCTTTATCTAGGTATCNTAGGTATTGTAGTTATGCTGTGTTTAACCATTTATCTGCTTTCTAGGTATCAGCACTGGCCAGGTATCGCTAGGTATTGTACTTATGCTGTGTTTAACCCTTTATATAGGTATCAGCACTGGCCAGGTATCGCTAGGTATTGTAGTTATGGTGTGTTTAACCCTTTATATAGGTATCAGCACTGGCCAGGTATCGCTAGGTATTGTAGTTATGCTGTGTTTAACCATTTATCTGCTTTCTAGGTATCAGTACTGGCCAGGTATCGGTAGGTATTGTAGTTATGCTGTGTTTAACCCTTTATCTGCTTTCTAGGTATCAGCACTGGCCAGGTATCGGTAGGTATTGTAGTTATGCTCTGTTTAACCCTTTATCTGCTTTCTAGGTATCAGCACTGGCCAGGTATCGCTAGGCATTGTACTTATGCTGTGTTTAACCCTTTATCTGCTTTCTAGGTATCAGAACTGGCCAGGTATCGCTAGGTATTGTACTTATGCTGTGTTTAATCCTTTATCTGCTTTCTAGGTATCTGCTTTCTAGGTATCAGCACTGATTATACACCCACCAAGCACTTTATGAGGAACACCTCCTTGTATCTACACTCATTGTCCATCAGCACCACTGACCATATAGGAGCACTATAGGAGAGACGAATAACAGTCTCAGCTCCACTGACAAGGCTTTACACTAGATGTTGGACCATTGCTGTAAAGGTTTGATTGCATTCAGTCGCAAGATCATCAGTACTAATGTTGGTTGATCAGTCCTGGAGCACTCCAACTCATGCATACCCAAAGTACCGGATGGAGCTCCATCACTCCAGAGAACAAAGTTTTGATGATCCCTAGTTCAGTGCTGGGGGGCTTTGAACCCCTCTAGCATACGCTTGGCTACTGGACATGATGTAGCTGCTCCAGAGCTTCTTGTTCTGTAGATATTGATGCTTTTCTATGGAGATTACACTAGCAGTGAGCTTTGAAGCAGCTGAATTCATTCATTAGAAGGGCTGTCTGGATATGTCTGGATATATGTAGTGTACTATTCATATGCCTAGCCACCTCGAAATCTGCTAGCTGTAGGAGTGTGGAAGTGCATGTTACCTCTCCTGGTCAGCACTGCGGAATCGTGGGAGAATCATGTGGCGAAAGCTTCCGGTACGATCAAGTTTGGGCTGGCTCTTCGCTCGCTTAATTGAGCTTTTCAGACGGCGGCTAAGAAAGCTCTGAGAGACAGACAGACAGAGAGAGAGAGAGAGAGAGAGAGTTTGTAGTGAGACAGACAGCTCAGAGACTATGCCGAGAGAGGCAGGGCAAAGTTTGATTGTATTGCATAAAATCATAGAGTTTGATAATTAGAAGCCAAAGAAAACAAGCTGTGCTAATCTAAGCCTTCGAGTCTCGGGGGGGTTCAACCACGCCATGTTACAAAACACAGCACAAGAGAGGAAAACAGACTCATTATTCTCGACAAGACATCCAGCTTTTCCACAAACAAACAAAAAATGACGGAAAGCAAAAAACTCACTTTGCTAAAACGCTACAAATGAAAATGTGGCTTACCGCTGGGATCTAATGACTTGACTGAAGGAGATCAGAGAGTGATGCATGGAAATTAGCATCAGCCTAAGAACCATGTGAACAGATGCGAGAGCCCAGAAAGAGTTGCGCTGGGGAAACACTACAATACATTCTCAATTCTGCTGGAGTAGAAGTACAGATCTTAAATGCACTTCTAAAATGAAATATTCCTCTACATGCCGCACCACCATAATCCATGAAAACCCGTCACTGGTACTCGAGTCCAGTTACAACTGCTGTGATACATTTGGACAGTCAGTGTTTAGGAGAGAGGTTGGTGTTCAGGAAAGCTGTGCTGTGATTGGTTTAATACAGTACACATACTCTAAATAAGTACTTAACACCTTTTTATATGTTTATATGGGCTATATTATTTTAAATCATCCGTAATCATATAACAAGTGTCTCCAAAATGGTAAATTTACAGGAAAGGGCAAAAACCTCTTTTGATTATAATGTAAGTCAATGGAACCAGACTTCCTCCCAGGTGATTCTGGGCCATTTCTGTTGGTCTGTTCATCATGAAGTTTTTACAGCAATGCAAACTGCTGCGTTCAAATGGAATATACATGGAATATATATTAAAAATACATATACACAGTAAAACGTAGTATGTTCTATGGGGTACAGTTTATGATTTACAGCATAGTTTATAATGTAGCAACCCGCTGACCTCCTAAAGTTCCTGAGGTTTGGTCACGTCAGGAGGATCATGAGAGGCACGTCCTCCCAAAAACGTTGTTAAAGTTAAGATGAATTAAAAGCTGAATATTCAAAAGTATTTATAGCACACTATTAATATTACGTACACATATAATAATAATAAAAGGAAAAATAAATCTTTAAATATTGTATAATGACTTTTATTATTTAATATAATATCATATAATAATTTTATTAATTTTATAATTATTTTGATCATCATTGAATATTCTAAAGTTAAAAAAATCATTCAAAACAAAACATTCTAAAGTAAATTATATATATATACTTCTGATTTAATTTATACTATACTTGTTGTACCTGTTATCTGTTGTAAAAAGCACAATATAAATAAACCTCACATGACTATTTACATGACATATATCACATAACAATAATGTAATATTATTAATATTAATAATTTAACAATATTAATTTAAAACCAAATATTCTAAAGATTCTATAGAATTCTTTTAAGAAGACACACACACACACTATATATATATATATATATACACACACACACACACACACACTACACACACACACATACACATATTACACACACATACACACACACACACACTACACACACTATATATACACACACACACACACTATATACACACACACTACACACTATACACACACACATACACATACTACACACACACTATACACACACACACACACACACACACACACACAATGCACACACACACACGATACACACGCACTCACACACACACACACACACACTATACACACACACACACACACTATATATATATACACACACACACACACACACACACTACACACATGATACACACACACTCACACACACACACACTATACACACACACACTATATATATATACACACACACACACACTATACACACACACACACACTACACACACGATACATACACACACACACACACTATACACACACACGCACACTATACACACTACACACACACACTACACACACACACACTATACACACTATACACACACACTATACACACTACACACACACTATACATGCGCACACACACTATACACACATACACACACACACACACACACACAGTATACACACACACTACATACACACTATACACACATACACATACACACACACACACACTATACACACACATACACATACTACACACACACTATACACACTTACACACACTACACACGCACACACACACACACACACACACACACACACACACACACACACACATACATATATATGTTTGATGGTTGTGTTTTTCAGGCTGGGTTAGGGTGGATGGATGGATGGACGGATGGGTGGATGGACAGATAGATGTGGTGCTGAGAGAGGGAACAGAGCCAGCACTGTCTGACTAAGAATAAGAGCCGGGGGGGTTGGGGGAAAGTAGGGGTGGACGGTGGGCTGGGCCTCTCTCTCTCTCTCTCTCTCTCTCTCTCTCTCTCTCTCTGTGTCTCTCGTTCTGTGTTCTCTCTCTCTCTCTGTGTCTCTCGTTCTGTGTTCTCTCTCTCTCTCTCTCTCTCTCTCTCTGTGTCTCTCGTTCTGTGTTCTCTCTCTCTCTCT
>CM067474.1:65350337-65352837 GCA_034552555.1 Semaprochilodus insignis
GCTATATATATATATATATATACACACACACACACACACATATATATATATATATATATATATATATATGTATTTATTCATAGTTTTTGCAAATGTACACAGGTACACACTGTCAATGACCTTTTAATATGTTTATATGTTTATATTATTTTAAATGATCTGTAATCATATAAAAAGTATTTCTAAAATAGTAAATTTACAGGAGAGGGCAAAATTCAAACCTCGTTTGATTATAATGTAAGTCAATAGAACCATTTCTATAACTATATCTTACCTATTTATCTACTTAAAGTATATAATAATAATAATAATAATAATAATAATAATAATAATAGTGTTATATTATTTATATTAGTAATTTATGGATAATAATTAAGATCTGAGTATACTTAAGTAATTATATGTTAAAAAATAACCATATTCCATATTTTAAATAGTGTAAAGTGACTGATGAAGTTTATACAGTGGGCACTGAAGCTGGACTGTACCTTCAGAGGGCATGAGGCATGTTTACCTCAAATGACCACCAGATAGCACTGTAGCTGAATCCAATCACTGATGCTGTTTCTGGCTAGGTGACTCATACTCAGATACTGCCTACGCTCTTGCTCCCTCTCTCTCTCCCTCTCTCTCTCCCTCTCTCTCCCTCTCTTTCTCTCTCTCTCCATCTCTCCCTCTCTCCCTCTCTCTGAAAGCACTGCAGTTTGGTTGTGCATGTTTAAAAGCACCTGCTCTCCTCTAATGTCCTGCAGCCCCAATCCAACATTGTGTCAGCGTCAGCTATAATTATCCCATCTGAAAACACTGACCGGAGTCAACTAAACACAACTCTTTCCAAACGCCAGCCAGCAAACTTGGTAGGCGCGTTCAGCAGTGACCTCATTAAAGAGAGCTTTTTCACCGAGACAGATGGAGGGCGGACCAAAGTCCGCCAGAAGCCCATTTCACACCGCTTACTACATCACTCACAGCTTTCTCCGGACAAATATTAAAGGTCGAATCCTGACGCAACACCAGGAACGATAACCTCCTGCAGGGCTCCAACACTATTCCGGCCAGTGCCAGATAATATGTTTGGTGTCCGAAGTCTGGAAAACATAGTCACGTCCACCCGGTCTTCCCCTTTCACACAATGCTGCCGAGCCAAGAAAGGTGAGGACTGTGCTTCCTCCGAGACACGAGACTGCCGCTAATGCAACGTCACTGTACAGTGGAGGAGAACACTAACTGCCAATTCTGTTATGTCAGCTAACAGACACCCACGCTGGCTATAGCATCTCACTAAGTGATGGGAGGAGAGAGGACCATCTCACCCACCCAGACACAGAGTACATGGACACTCGTGTGGACACTCTTGGACTCTGCCATGGATGGCTGTGGCATTGCCGGAAGATCAAGCTCCCGCACAGGGCCAATGGTTAGTCAGTTACACCAGTCAGGGACCCCAGTTGTGCCCTGCTGTCGCCATGCAGTTAGCTCTATGCTTACTGGTGATAGAGGCATGTACATTTGATGTGGGGACCTCAACTTTAAAGAACGGAAGACTGTATGTACGCTGTGGTAGTTTAATAAGGAGAGTTCAGTACATAGAACTGACATACCGTGAACCTCAAACAGGCTGATTACAGAACCCTAAACATGTTACAGAACAGTCCCTCAAAAGTTACACCTCCAAACAACAAAAGCAATGACATGGTGGACTATGCGGAGACTACTGTACATGGCTGTGAAGGGGTTGCCAGCACTATCTGTCAGCGGTACATGGTTGATGTTCATCTTTAAACGAGGCTGAGGTTGCATCTTATTCACCAGCCTCTTAATCTAATGCTCGGTTCCACCTTAAATGCTACAGCTTGTACAGCAACAGACTGTAACTTTGGCTCAATTTAAGGCGGAACGGAAAATTCTCAACCAAGCTGCAGAACATGAAGCCCAACTTGAGCTCCCATGTCTTTAACAAGATCCTGGATGACCTTAATTCAGAGTTGTTAGTTTGCTCTGCACGTTTCACTCCGTACAGTTTCTCAAACTCTTGGACAATAGGGAGCAGCTTTACTCAGCGTTTAACACTGAGGAGACTGAAGAGAGGAGCAGCTCCACCTTTATTAGTATCATCTTAAACTGAGAGTTTCATAGTGAGCAACAGCTTTAATCTACTGTGTGTTGATGTTCAGATGGAAAGCCAGTAGCTAGTATAGGTAACGTTAGCTACTAGCATTAGCTCCAAGTAACTACAAAGCTAACTAAATAGTATGAGGGCGGAGCTTATTTACACTGAGGCTACTGCCACATGTTGTGTCTGAGTGATCATCATCAGTGTCTCACTGTAAACCAGCCAATCAGAGCAGAGCTCATCAGATTATTTAGGAGCTCAAAAAAGGGAAACAGAAACGGAAATCAAAGAGGCTGGTTATAGTTTATTATCGACCTCTTAATTAGTACTACATGCCAAACCTGGCGGAATGTCTAGGGAGGAGCAGTGGGCGGGGTTTGGTGTGAT
>CM067474.1:65357837-65360410 GCA_034552555.1 Semaprochilodus insignis
AGGTGCACTCTGTGTTGACCCTGAGTGGTGTGGAAAAGGGCATGGGATTTTACGGCCCTCTGAAGTTCATGGCTCTAAGTGCAAGGCATAATACTGAGTAAACTGAAGACCTATCGCAATGCTCTATATTAGGCCGTATTATAGGAACGTCCCATCTGTAGTCTTAAGGACATATGGGGAGTTTGTATTTGAGCAGCAAATCTTATCTTAATATAAGAAGCCTAAAGAATCTTATCCCGAGTTAGGAAACCCCAAGCTAATCAATCCAGGTCCATAACGCTAGGTTACAAATGTATTTCTCGTTCTAAGTGTGTTCTCTTAACTCCTTAGGCCTACAATGTACAGAAAAATGGCTACTGGTCCCCATACACTTTGCTTTTGTGGTAAGGACAATGATGTTCTGAAAAGTTCTCCATTTACCAGAACGCTTGCGATACATTCAGTGCTGAGTAGACTTCAAGTAGCTTCTGGAACTGTGAGAGTATTCCAGAAGTTTATAGAACTGCCTGGAATTTTCTCAAACTTTTAAGAATTTCTTAGAACTGTCTAGAACTCTCTGGGACTGTCCGGTAGTGTACATAGCCGTATAAATACAGGTGCGTTTTCATACAGCCATTTGAGTTGCTGTTCCAGCTGAGTAAGTGGATAGTGGATACAGAGCTACATGTAATTTAGAGGGCATTAAGAGGCCTCCGGCATCCGGCAGACGCATTCTGCTACGTCTGTGGGCAATTTATCAAGACCAGAGAGAAACAGCACTCCGTGAAAGCATCTGCTAAGATGTGCAAGGCCTACATAGCGTACTTCGGCATGCCTGTCAGGGATCAAGAGAAACCGTGGGCACCCCATTTCACAAGCGAGCACTGCAAGAAAACTCCTGTAGGTGAGGTGAACAATTGCTGCTCAATTAGATGGCAGAATTTTATTTTAAAGAACTGCTACACCCAGAAGGAAGTGTGGGGTTGCAGTGTTGTTGGGAAGGAAGATAAAGGTTACCAGGAACAATACATTAAATTTAGACTGATATGGGCAATATTTACAGAAGTAGAGGTTCTTAATGGTGTCCTGTGATAATCCATCCCATGCAGCTTGAATATTCCCACACAGTTCCTGCAGATTGTGTGGTAGGGGTGGAGGTGGAGTGACACCAACCCTTCTGGACACGTGTGACTCGTGACCACAAACCGTTCATCTTGGTGCTGACCACGGTGCCTCCACACACGGATTTGTTGGTCGTCTCCACCAAGATGAAAGCGGGATTCGTCACTGAAGATGCCATTCTGAGTCACTCCATGACAGTCTGGCACGACACCACTGCAGTCTTTGGCGATGTTGACGTGGTGTTAAGGTGCATGTAGTGCTGTGTTGTGCAGCCGTCTGCCAATGGTGCTGGCACTAACAGGATGACTCATGGAGGACATCACTGCTCACTGAATGTCCGCAATTGTGGCTGTTGGGTCAGTCAGGTACAGTGATAAGGCCTGTCCTTGCTTACGTCACTTGCACGGCTGAGCGTGAAAACTGAATCATTTGCATGTGTCACTATGTCAAACCTACCCACTGGGTTTCATTCCTGTCGGTCGATTCCTTCTGGGTGCAGCTCCTTGTGCAGCTATTCTTTTGATGATGAGTGTAGGAGCTGGGCACAAAAGTCTTGTTACGTAGTGTAATTAGAAGTCATATGTGTTTTCAAGCAACCGATGAAACCTGCACAACTGAAACATATACATACTGTAGTGTACCGCTATTGGCTCAATGGATTGACCACTGGATTGTAAACCAGCTGCTGTGGATGACTATTAGTGCTGCTATGTTGGGTGTATTACAAAGTGAGAGATGGAAGTAGACATTGTCGGAGGAAGAGAGGGAGAAAAAAAGAGAGAGTGACTGAGCAAGAGACTGGACAAGAGTACGTCTCAGTCTGGCTTTTACTCTTTGGTGAAAGCTAAAAGAGATGAAAGGACGCAGGGCTGCCTCGTGGCTAACGGGAAAACAATGACAATCCGACAGCAGAGCGTTCATCCCTGCCAGTACTTATTAAAGACTGCGACGTATATGGGCTGTAACCTTATCTGTGTCATTCCTGTCTCATGGAGTTTTGTGCTGTTTCAGGCTGCAAGCAAAGAAATAACAGCAAACCTCCTTTAATAAAATACTGTAATATTGCTCTGCCCTGCAAGTCCACACGGTCCTTTCTCTTGTCAATGTCGAATTTATTTATAGAGTATGACAACAGCTGTTGACCAAAGTGCTGTACAATCAGTGTCGCAAAACCATGAGCAACACACAGAAAAATCTGATTCAGTAACACAGACCATGTGGTCGAGTTAAAGTAGAGATCCCCAAGGTAAAATACTCCTTCAGTATCAGCAGACGTTCCGCCCTTTAGACCTCCACTGGAGTAACAGTACTAAAGTATTTACCTTCAAATGTACTTAAGTATGGAGAGTAACAGGAGCATGATTTATTATGGCTCTAATGTCCTATTATCATTTCTGGAACAAGACTCTTAATCAGCTCAGTGTAGGTGAAGAGACTCTAGTGTCTCTCAGTCCACCAGTCTTTAATAGAAG
>CM067474.1:65372729-65424954 GCA_034552555.1 Semaprochilodus insignis
TGTGTGTGTGTGCATGTGTGTGTACATGTGTGGGTGGAAATAGCTCCAAGCCAAGCCTGCTCTGCTATGTGCATCAACAGAGAAACAGAGAGAGAGAGAGAGAGAGAGAGAGAGAGAGAAAGAGAGAGAGATGGAGAGAAGGTGGGGTTGAAGTGGGTGTACAATATCTATATAAGTTTACAATAACCCAGGGCATTCAGCATGAACGTCTCTGTGCAACAAGTCTCTTAAGGAAAGGCATAAGAGAGGCTGCGTGTGTGGCGCTCTGACACTGCTAATGCATATCGAACAATAACGCAAAGAGAGAGGGAGAGAGACACAGAAAAAGAGTGAGAGAGAGAGAGAAAGAGTGGGGGAGGGAGAGAGAGAGTGTTGCATGGAAACTGAAATGTAAAACCATTTATAACCATTTCAGCATTCTAGTCCAGCACCTCGGACTAAACAGGATTTTCAATGGATGGCTTCCAGAGGCTATTAATACGCCACCATTACGGTACAGTGAATAAGCCTATAGCCCCCTTTACGTCCGCCATGATGACAGACTTCGTGCCAGCAGGATTTGGCTCTCACGCACAGATGTGTGTGCTCCCTAAAGATCATGTATGAATTATATATCAGGCCTCATGAGCCGCCAGGCCTGAGTCGAAGGCACTAATTGAGGCCGAGGAACTCTCCGGTTTTACGTACAGGAACCGGCAGAAAGTGTTAAGAGACGGCTCGAACCCTCAACCACAGTGACAAAAACAGGTTACTTTTAATCGTATTTAGAGCGTCTCTCTTTCGAGAGGATCCTTCGCCGAACTGAGTGCACTTGATTTATTGTCGGAAACAAAGCCTCGTGTCCCCTAATTGATAATTTTACAGGAGAAGGAAAAAATTAACTGTGCTTTTAACGTAAGTCAATGGAACCAGACTTTTTCCCAAGTCATTTTGGATCATTTCTTTGCATCATGAAATTCACAAATTATGCCAGAAACTGAAAAACGACCAAAATAAATGGAAATATGAGGTAGCTGTAATATACCCTCATAATCAAAAGAATAGCTGCACAAATAGCTGCACCCAGAAGGAATCAACAGACAGGAATGAAACTTGGTGGGTAGGTTTGACATGGTCAGACTTGCAAACGATTCAAGTTTCACGCCCGGCCACGAGCGCGAACATTTAACGAGCAGTGATGCCCTCCATGAGTCATCCTATTAGTACCAGCACCATCAGCAGACGGCTGCACGATGCAGGACCACCCCATCTCCACCCCTACCGCAACATCCGCAGGAACTGGGTGAGAATATTCAAGCTGCATGGGATGGATTATCACAGGACACCATTAGGAACCTCTACAAGTCCATGCCGAGACGTCTGGCATGTTGGGTTAGCATGGTGGCCCAATGCCATACTGAGAGACACTACTTCTGTATGTGTAGCTCAGTAAATATTGATCATATCAGTCTAAATGTATCATCGTTTATTGTTCCTGGTAACCTTCTCAATCTTCCTTCCCAATAAGACTGCAGTCCCACACTTGCTTCTGGGTGCAGCTGTTCTTTTGATGATGGCTGTATATTATTTATGAGGAAGTGATGCACACATTTTTGTTTCGGTGCACCTTGATTTCCTTTTCACTGATCTGTCATATTAGTGAATCAGACACTGTAAGGTGCACCCGTTGTTGACACTGACATTCAGTTGCTCACAGCTTGTGTGATCTCCATAAAAAAGCACTGACCAATAGAATGGGATGCTCTGCCGCAGAATAATGTGAGCCAAAGGTCACCATGCCCAATGCCAAGCATCAGCTAGAGGAGCATTCAGGCTGTGGAGCAGCAGAACCATGTTCTCTGGAGTAATGGAGCTCCATGCTTATACCCTCCAGAACTGATCATCCAACATCAGTACCTGACCTCGCTAATGCTCTTGTGGCCAAATCAACATCTCAGAGCAATGTTCCTACATCTAGTGTAAAGCTTTCCCAGAAGAGTAGAGGCTGGTACTGCAGCAGTGTAGTGATGAATACCCTTGAAAGGAAACAAATACTGGTCTGCTTGGAAGTTTTGGGATTCAGAGATTGAGAAGAGCTGCTACAGTGCAGGGAATGTCTCGCTCCATGTGTGGAAAATGGCTCCAGAGCCAATGTTAATGATTGGCTAAAAGGAGTGACTGTGTTTGGGTGTGCCAAAGACCATAGTGTGAAGGAAGTAGCTGAATCTGCAGGTGTATGGGAGTGTACGGTCATCCGGGTCTACCAGCAGTGGCTAAAATCCCAGTCTACAGGGAATTCTCCTCAGAACTGTGCCAGGGAAGGCATCCACCAAATCTGGCCCAACTGCATGGAAGAGTGTCTGAACATTGATGTGGCCTACCTCCAGAAACTTCACAGCTGTTATTGGTGCTTGTGGAGGTATTACAGGCAATCATAGTTGACATATACAACATACAGGCAATTAGTGTTAATACGTCAGGGTGTGTACACAATCCATTTCTGCCCAGTCTCTCCTGTTTTCCCTTTTGCATGTCTTGGATCTCTGCAAGTCTCTCTATCCATTGCTGGTCTGTAAGAAGGTCTGCTAGCATCCACGTTCTAGTTCTGGATATCCTGGCCGCCGCTAGGAGGATCTTTAACAAGCATTTGTCTCTCGTCTGGAGATAAGGAGGGATGTTAACCAGATACCACAACCAAAATATTGCTAAGAACTCATTAATTGTAGCTCCCACTTCCTCCCAAAAGAACTGTGTACTTACGTAAGACCAGGAAATATGGTAATGATCAACATTAACATTCCCATGCTGTCTCCAGGCTTTATTGCTTTATTTAGTGTGTTTACAAAGAAACAAACTATAGACTTGCACGAACGTTCTCTCCAAGGTCTAGAACTGGTGGAACTACACTGTGTATGACAGGTTATCCCATTCTATCTGCTGTAAAGGCATTTCATTTCTCTTCCCAGTTGTTTTTAATGTAAGGTGGTTTGCATAGCAGGATGCCTCTACAGCCAGGCATCCATCAACAAAGACTTTAATAACACCTAACGGACCTGCGACCAGACCTTCTGGTTTAGTCTCTCAAAAAGACCATATGAGTGGAGCAGGCCACAAGGAACCGGTCAGTTCGTGCTTTATGTAAAGACTGAACATGGAGAAGCAACATTTATGCTATTACTATGCTGTACTTAAATGGAACCAGTTAACAGAGAGCATTTAAACAGTCCCAACAAGGGAGGAACAAGGGATGAATAAACGACACATAGACGAGTGCAGATTGTGGATTAGAGTTTGGCGATCTGATCTGCGTGAGTACATGCAGTTTGGTGGCTGTAGGGTAAAGGAGACGTTAGGGTTTGGGTGGGGCTGAAAATGAATGTGACTCTAAGGAGGAGAAAGAGGGATGGGGAAAAAAAAGACAAACAGACAAGTGCGGGTCATGCCAATATTAAATTGGTGGAGGAGAAGAAGGAGAAGAAGGAGAAGAATATAAGCGGATAACAATGTATACATAGGATGTGTAGCCATAAACGTCTCCTGAGCTGTGTTCAGTTGACTGTCGTAGAGCTGACCATGTTTGTAACTGACCATGTGTGTAATGGTCATCCTATGGTGCATGTGAGCCTCTAAACCTGTACTCAGAAACCTTTAACCCTAAATGTTAGGAGAAGCGGTATAATTCAACTAAAGTAAAGCTACGTACGACACCTCACGGCAAGAACAGCCTGGGTTTGAGTCCCCGGCCAGACAATGAGGGTCCATTCTGGAGTTTGCATGTACCCCATGCAAAATGCCAGTGATTGTGTAGGTGCAAAATGCTCATAGTTAGCATCTTCGCTAACTTCAGATCCCTAGCCGCTATCATATTCCTCCTCTCCGGTCTTGGGTTGTTACCCTCTCGGTTGAACCTCTTCTTAACTTTCCATCTTCCATGTTTTTCGGTTTTTAAATGTTCAGGCTGTGGAGTTCTCTGGGTTTAATGAATGACTTCAGACCATATGGATGAGCTGTAGGGTGGCCATTTTCATAACCCCCAAAAGGAGGACATCCCACCCCCAAAAGGAGGACATCATAAAGGGGGGGGGGGAGTGTTGTGCATGATACTAGAACAGAATTAAAATCATAACCGAACCTATATAACACATAAATTACTGCTTTACTCACCTAAATGGGTGGAATGGATATTTGTCAGTCAGACGGGAGCTTGGTAAACCAATGAAATGCAAGGCATGTCTTCTGACACGGACGTGAGCCAATGACACACATAATATCGTTGGCGAGTGAACATTTTAAATAGCTCATCCCGAAAACAGGACTAATAGGCATCTGGGCAAATGACCACTCTTATTTCACAGACATTTGGGTACATTTTAGTATCTGTCATCACGGTAAAACACTACAGGTACTATGTACCATAATAATTATGTCATAATTAGCTGAACCAGTGAACTGTTAAATTATAGTGAAAGCTGGTATTTCTAAGAAATTAAATGACTGTAATTTACAGATTTCTACACAGATTTTTACATATTTCTCCAAAAACAATCTAGTTTAGTGCTAATTAACAGGTTTGGTCTGGCACTCCTGCTGCTGACCTTTTTAGGCCTGTTTCTGCAGATTTGATCCTACAGTCTATCAGGATCAGCTGCGCGTATGTGAAAAGACACAGCACGAATATGCTGCAATGCTGCCACAATATTCACTGATTTACTAAGAGAGGTGTCAGTTACTGACAGTTTATTGGCGCCAATGGGGGCAGCCAGTTTAGCAGGTTATCTACTCAGAACTTCCATGCCGGTGCTTTGGGCTCAAACCGTAACTCCTCCAAAATAATGAGCTATTTTCCCCAAATTGTCATGCAGTCGGAATAAGGAAAAACTCTTGGAGGAAGAATGTGATCATTTTGAACATCATGAGAAATGATTTTGAAAAAATACAGCATTAATTTGTCGGTAATTTGAGGAAACTAAGTTTGTTATTAAGTACAATTAAATTTTTTTGAAAAAAAAAAATGTCCAGCTGCTGGGATAAGCTGGAATTGAGTTTTGTGCCGACTGCATTTGGAAACTGTCTGAAACTGTAAAGTCCATTCAGGACATCTGAAAACATTTTGTGCATTTTGAGCATAACCTTTTAGCTACGTACAGGTCAGATGTGGCATTTCAACCTTGCTCAAACTTAAACCTCAGTGTACACAATTCACAGTGTGCAGGAATACCGAAGTGCCTTTAGTAAAGCAGGGATTGCATAGCCAAAGAGTTCCAATATGTGCTTCTAACTACTGTTTGGAAAGGAAAGGACTGTCGGATAATTATTTAGGCAAAGGTTATTCTTTGCTAGGGTTGTGAAATATAACCAAAAGATATGTTTAAAAATTGCTTCTCAAAACGACTTCATTCGGTTTTACTTGTCCTTCATCGAATTAAGCATAATGTGAGATGGCAAGTATGACATGGCAGTCAGTAAGGCCAGTCAGTATTGACTATCAGTTTTGGTTAATCAGCATAAGTGCCTTATTATAATAATCTCCTCCCAGTGTTCTGTACTTTGAGAGGGAAACTCCTATGAATGCATATGCAATGAGGCAAAAGCACTGAAGAACACTGATCGACAAACACTTTGATCTGTTAATAGGCGCAGAAGCACCACTGCATCTTTAGTAAATCGTGACAGCCATTACTCAATGTCAAAGTAAAGTCGGCGATGGAGTGAAATGTTAGTTTCCCTGTATTCTGTGTTATTGCTTTACAGAGTCTTAGCTATTATCTCGGCCGCAGTAAAATAACGCCCCTGTAGGATGTTCTGGTGGAAAAGAATTTACTGTTATTCTTGAAACTAACAGGATAACAGAGCTTATACAGGAATAGTGTGCTTGTGCTTTAGGGACTGATCATATGTACGGGTTTCAGGCGTTCTTTGTTCAAACCTCCACAGGAAATGAACACTGTCCAACTGAACTGCCTCAAAAGACATAACAAAGGACATTTACCTCTCATAGACACAGCAACATCCTAACAACCACCTGGGATACCATAGCAATGGGATAGTTACAACTTAACAGCCACCTGGGATACCATATCAATGGCCCAGCAACACCTTAACAACCATAAGGGATACCATAGCAATGGCCTAGCAACAATTTAACAAATACCTGGGATACCATATCAAAATCCTAGCAACAACTTTACAACCACCTGGGGTACCATAGCAATTGCCTAGCAACAACTTAACAACCACCTGGGATACTTTAACAATGGCCTAGTAACACCTTAGCAACTACCTGGGATACCATCGCAACGGTCTACTAACACCTTAGCAGCCTCTTAGGACCAATAGAATGGCCAATCAACACCTTAGCAATCACTTAGGATACCACAGTAACACCTCAGCAACTGCCTAGATACTATAGTAACAGCCTAGCAACAGCTTAGAAACACCTCAACAACTTCCTGGATCTCAAAGCAAAAGCCCAAAAACACCTTAGCAACAACCTGGGATTCAAAAGCAAACACCTTAGCAACCACCTGGGATACCATAGCAACCACACAGGAACACCTCTACAACCACATGAGATACCATAGCAACATCTTAGCAACCGCCTGGGATACCATAGTAACATCTCAGCAACCACCAGGGATACCATAGCAACTGCACAGCAAAACCTCTTCAACCACCTGAGGTACCATAGCAACACCTTAGCAACCACCTGGGATCCCATATCAACACCTTAACAACCACCGGGGATACCATAGCAACCGCACAGAAACAACTTAACAACCACCTGGGATACCAAAGCTATAGTTTCTATAGCTATCTCTTCATCACTGGACTCATTTACTTGAGCTTGTGGTTCCTGTTACTGGTAGTGGGCGGAGCTACACACAGTTTGCAGGATTGCATGCAGCCTCTCAAATACAACGGTAAAACCTCAGCCGCATCAAGGCAAAACTGGAGCTGCGCCTGCGCTCGTACATGCATCAGGCCCGGACATTTTAACCCACTCTAGAATCCCGCCGGGATCTTCACTAATTAGATCAATGGTGCTTACAGTAACAGAGCTGCTCTGTTTCCTAAAGAGTGGGGAGGCCCTGATATCAGCCAGAGCCACAGCATAAGAAGATGCTAACTGATGTCAATACACCCTGCATAAACGCCCGTCGCATTAAAAACTATCTGATGCTGTAAGGATTCCTTTAATCCAATAAAACATTCAGGCGTCTCTGGAAAGCAATTCAGTAGCTGCGAAGTTGTTGAGCATTCTCTTTGGTCATCCGGCGGCTGAGGAATTCAGGGGGCTTTGCCGTGGATGTTTTTAATTTTGGTTGTTTGATCCCCTAGACCACTTAAATCACTGAAAATAAGGAGGGATGGAATCCAACGGATGCCCGTCAGCACAAAACGCCTGACTTTCTGGCTTAAGAACACATCAAATGTACAGTTTTCTCCGGCATCCGGTTCAGATTTGACATCTCTGGAATACTGAAACCCACAGCTCCGGCACCTGTGACAGCAGAAACAAGCCTCGGGGATTGGGAAAGAACAGCCTCAGCTTTTTAACTTTCCTAGACTGCAGTGTAATCAATCCATTAATGCATAATGAGAAATACATCAACAGCGGCATTGCATCATTCCTACTATAACATGTCCTTCCTTCTCCGGCTCTTATCACGGAACAGTCGGCCCATTTAATTATTAGTGTCAGTGCCGATTATAAAGCAAATAATTCAGAATGTACTTCATAATTGCCCAAAATAGACAGTCTCTTTCATTATGCAGCTCGGCTCTTGTGCTAGCAGTGGTGTTAATGCTAAGGACGATTTACATAACAGTGTCCAAATCAGCCCGGAATTTGGCAGACTTTCATCAAAGCGTGTCAGAATCATGCCGCTGATCTAGGATCGGGCTGCCGCATCCACAGAACTGCTACTACATGAGAACTCTCACTCGGCTGAGCTTTATAAATACGCCCAACTACTGCCAGAAGTTGCCTAACACTTTTCTGTGGAGATTACACAAGCAGTGCATGTGGAACCCGAAATCCTGTGAAGAAAATGGGTGGCACGGAAAATAAGGAACTGTGCTTCGGTATACTTGAGTATTAGGAAGATTAGGAAGTTGTACACAAGTATTATTGAGCACTTCTATGTACTTTTTGTCATGCCAAAGTTTGGGCACCTCAAGAGTTTTGAGCTCTCATAACTTCTACCGAAGTCTCAGACCTTAATTAGCTTGTTAGGGCTTGTAATGGCTTCTTCACCATGTGTTAGGAAAGACCAGGTGACTTCAAAGCTTTATATATGAGCTCACCAGACAAATAATTGGTCACCTTGCGTGTTTAAGGTGGTAGTAACTTCAGGCTCCTGCAGATGGCACTGCACGAGGATGATGGGGCTATAAATACCTGCGGGGTGTGAGTGACGGGATCCATAGATTGAGAAGAGGTGCTACAGCGCAGTGAATGTCTCGTTCCATGTGTGGTAAATGGCTCCAAAGCAGATGTTAATGATTGGCTAAAAAGGAGTGACTGCATTTGGGTGTGCCAAAGACCATAGTGTGAAGGAAGTAGCTGAATCTGCAGGTGTATGGAAGTGTACGGTCATACGGGTCTACTAGCAGTGGTTACAATCCCAGTCTACAGGAAATGCTACTCGGAATTGTTCCAGGGAAGGCATCCACCAAATCTGGCCCAACTGCGCAATTCTTTGATGCCAGAGTGTCTGAACATTGATGTGGCCTACATCCAGAAACTTGTCCAGTACATGCCAAATCCAATCAGCTGTTATTGGTGCTCATGTAGGTATTACACGCTATTAGGTACGTTTCAGTCACAGGTGCATTTGTTACATAGGGGACTGACTAGGGGACAAAGGGACACTGGTTCATAAAAAAGCACCGGGCATGCATTATGTTATACTGGTATACATACATTGTCTGTACACTACATTTTGCGATGCATTACGGGCGACTGACAGGAACTAGGGCGAATGCAGTATACCTTTGAGATTTTGAACAACACTACAACATGGATCGTACACTACATAGTGCACTATTTCTGTAATAGGGAGCGATTCCGAACACAGCTTCTGACTCCTCAAACGTCCCAACAATCCCAACAATCAGCAGGGGCTCCATGGGCTCCTGTAAGCAGCTGTAGACTCCTTTTTTACTTTCACGTAACTATATACTTTTTTGGCTCCATCTTTTCACCGAGATGTTAGTGGGTTACACGGTTTACGCACTGCCGCCACCTCCAAAACAAGTGCACCTGCCAATCAAACAAGTCCACCAACCAAAATATCAGCATCCTGTGAGCAGCGTCTTGTGACCACTGATGAAGTAGAGGATGATAACCAATCTCATAACCCATTATTAATATTATATAAATAATGAAATTTCATTATCAGCTACATGTTATGAACATAGCTATGAGCTATGCTACACAGTGACTTACCTAAAGCTGCCAGGAGCGCTTTGGCTCATCTTCTGGATGTGAGGGTTGTACGTCGTACAGTACCTGAGGTTTGCCACAAAACGACCCGAGGTATCCGTGCCATGCAAAAGGAAACTAACTGTCTCCTCGAGCTCCTCCATACTGAAGAAACACAGCAACACAACTCCTTCTCCACAGGATATGACCGAATATTTACAATTCACGTGGGACTGATATAACCTGAGGTTATTGTTGTGGCTCATTTTACAGGTAAAGGTAAAAGGCGCTGGAATCTTTACTGACGACTGACATGGCACATTCGGACGGGACTACGATCACTGAGGAACTCCAGTGATAATTACGTTACCCCACCTCCTCATGTAAAACTAATCCCATCCAAATAGGGCTTATGCCATACGACTATACAACCAATTTGCTAGCAGTAATGTTAGTAGGGTGGCCACTTTCATAACCCCAAAAAGGAGGACAGGGGTTGGGGGGGGTCGGTCACGATACTAGAACAGAATTAAAATCATAACCTAACCTATATAACACAGATGATTGCTTTACTCACCTAATTGGGTGGAATGGGTGAGATTCGTGAGTCAGACGGGAGCTTACTAATTGACTAGCATTTAGGGGGCCGACCTGCGATTAGCTGGCAGGCAAGTCACTACGTCACATGACCTTGTTAAACCAATGAAATGCAAGGCATGTCTTTTGACATGGACGTGAACCAATGGCCCACATAATATTGTTGGCGAGTGAACATTTTAAATAGTTCATCCCGAAAAGAGGACTAATAGGCGTCCGTCCAGGTATTGCGCCGCGACTGGGAGTTGAAAAAAACGGACGGCCCGGCCTAAAACCGGACGCGTGGCCACCCTACCTTCTGCTGTAGCCAGCTAGAAAAAAACACAACACACCCACAAGTATCTGCTCACAAGTGCCTGTAGTCTTTCAAAAGCTCTCTAGTGTTGCCTTAGGTACAGGCGTTCCTGTGCTGTTTATACTTCTGGCAATCGGTGCTAATCAGAATGGGCGTCCGAATACTTTTGGACATGTATCTTGCCTGAAGATGCAGTACAGCGTCACTGAGAGCACAGGCAAATGACAGAATCAAGTCATTCATGTGAGCTCTTGAATGTACAGCTCTCGCAGTGCCCTCCTTCCGCTAGCAGGCTTAGGCTTAGGAGCAAATCGGTCCAAATCTCCATACAAAATTCCATTCACTGGAGGACCGTTTCATTCACAAGGCACAATATGTGACTCCTGGATTATCCCTTTTTCCTTGCCACCACCCACATTTTCCCTCAAAAGCGGGCTTGAAGACCTACAGCATTGCACAGATTAGTGACCTGCTTGACCTATAATAACAGTCATTAACCTGTTTATTAGGAGTATCTGCCATATAGGTGCACTTTGTTGATGCACAACTATTGACTGACCGAGTACTGACCACCAGTCACTGCACAATTTGTTACCCACCCTCAAGCCCATCCATCACCGAAGAGGGACCACTGGCACAGCAGTGGGAATGAGTCAGGCACAGCAACCTTGGTAGATTTACCTAATAAACTGGCCCGGTATCAAAGTGTCCATAATTAATATTAATGAGCTTAATTAGCAAGCCTTTCGAAAAACACGAACTGCATGTTTCAAAGCAGAATACTCTGTGCAGCAGGAAACCCCTGATCAGCACTGGTCAGACAGAGTGTATTAGCACTTACGCTAGCTGTCACAAATGAACTCATCAGCTAGCCGAGCCACAGGAAGAGTGTGAAGGAAATGCTATATAAGGCGAACAATCTACCTGAGGCCGAATGTCCAGAGCAGACAGCAGGTGGGCGGCTGAAGATGGAAGACAGGGTGAAGAGTGACCGCACTGAGTGCGTGGGCGGACAAGAGGAGAGAGACAGTGAGCGAAGATCGAGAGAACGAATAAATGAATACACGACAATGATGCAGTGTACTCTGACATGCTGTCATGGCATCAACACTAGCAGGAATAGCGTTATCCCGTCAGCGATGCTAGCTCCGAATGCATTCTGGGTCAGGTTTCACACTTGGGCCTGCATATAGCTCACACTTAGCCTTGTTTATACCTCACACTTGGCCTTGTTTATAGACCACAAGTGGCCCTGTTGATGCCGCACACTTAGACTTGTTTTTGCCCTATAATTATCCCTTTTTATACTTTACACATGGCAGTGTTTATTCCTCACACTTAGCCTGGTTTATACCTCACATTTAGTTCTGTTTATACCTCTCACTTAACCTTGTGTATGTCTCATAACTAACCCGATATATACCTCCCAGTTAGTCTTGTTTATACCGCACCCTTGGCCTTCTTTATAAATCACAAGTGTCCCTGTTTATTCCTCACACTTAGACTTGGTTGTTTCACACTTTACGCATAGCCCTGTTTATATCTTACACTTAGCCCTGTTTATACCTCACATTTTGCCTTTTTATACCTCACACTTAGCCTTGTTCATGTCTCATAATTTACACTAAACATAGCCTTGTTTATTCCTCATAAACAGCTCTATTTATGCCACACACCTAGCCCTGTTTATACCCTACACTTAGCCTTATTTATAAATCATAAGTAGCCCTTTTTACACTACACACTTGGCCTGTTTTAGACCTCACTAGCCCTGTTTATCTATTACACATAGCTTTGCCAGTAATGTATGCTTAGCCTGGTTTATACCTTACATGTAGCCTTCCTCATAGCTCACATTTAGCCCTGTTCATACCTTAAACTTAACCTTGAGAAAACCTAAAATATAACTTTATTTACCACCTTAGCCCTATTTATACCTTAAACTTACCTCCAATGATACCAGACTTAAGCTTATTTACCACCTTTAGCCCTACTTAAACCCCATGTTTTAAAACACACATGTAGCCCTGTTTATACCTCACATTTATCCCTGTTACTACCTCACCTTTAGCCCTGTTTACACCTCACAACTAGCTCTGTTTAAAAATGACAAGTAGCACTGTTTATTCCTCACATTTAGCCCTATTAATTGCTCATACCTAGCCCTGTTAATAAATCACAGTCAGCCCTGCTAAAACCTCACATTTAGCCTGTTTAAAAATCAAGTAGCCCTGTTTATATCCCATATTTAGCCCTTTAATATCACACTTAGGCCTGCCAATACACTTACCGAGCCTACACCCCACACTTTGCCCTGCTTAGAACTGCACTTGGCCCTGCGTAAACTTCATAATTGGCCTTGCTAACATCTATCTCACTTTTAATTGAGTTTTAGGTGCTGCGGACACAACCAGCTCAGTATGTTATTCCTAAAGCTGCCGCTCAAAGAGCAACACATTAGTTAATTTGCTCACACTGTTAACAGTAATTAAAGGCAGCATTAACCAATTGAGCTCAGGAACCTTGCCACCTCTGGGACCTCAGCTTGCAAAACTGAAAAACCCAAAATAAGCTTATTCTGAACGATGGCTAAATTAAGCTCTATACTGAATATGACAGCAGGCATTCAGTACAACGCGTATGAATCAAAAAACAATGTCTTATTGAGCCGACAAATCAGGCTTTTGCAGTTTGCTTTCACTGTCTGTCCCGATGTTTCTCCTTTGTTCTTATCTTTGCAAAAGGATCCATTTAGGAATAAAGAGGACCTGGACTTCTCTGGCCAGCACGTTCAGCTGTGACAAACCAAACGCTGCACAAGAGCCCACTCATTAGGACAAGGTGATATTGCGCACATGCCTTAAAAAGTATCTACTGCAGTGACTAACATGGCTAAATTAAGCTCCTGTTGTGGGTGTTATCGGTGTGCTCTTATACTCAGGGCCTCAAACAGGAATTAGCTGTAAAATTAGCAGCGTCGAAAACAAAACGAACTACGAATTTTCGGCTTTGCTGTAACAGCTGGAAACGAATGAGTGGCAAAGCTGTAGGCTGCCCTTTTTGAACACCACCCCTATTTTTACACTGAGTCAATTGCTGCTTTTGCTCATGCACATTTCAAGCTATGCAAAAGACCACTTAATTGCAGAACGCTACTCGTACTGCTCCTCAAACAGCACTGCAATGTAATTTGATGTTCCTGATTGTCCTGCCACGTCACACCACTGCAGTATCATCGGCTGCTCTAGCTTATTCGACACCACCAGTAGAACTCAAGCTCTAGCCTACTAAACCAAAGTAGCTAAAGATATCATTTCCGCTGGCCCAGAGGCTACGCCGTGAAACGAGCTGTGTTTTTAAGAGTTAATCGGAAACTAATTCAACAGTGTATGATTAAATGTAGATTGGTAGGAGATCATCTAACACTGGCAATATTGCATTGCAGCACGCCTCAGGCGTTTGGGCTCAACCCAGCTAGAATTACGGCACTGAATTTTACATGCGCCTCTTTAAGTTCTATTTCTTTCTTCCAGACAAGGTGAGTAAGGACAGTTTCGGTCTGAATGTAGCTCTAATTCCGAGGTTCCTCAACGTTTTTGACCAGGGGTTCTCAACCTCTTTCTCACTAGAGAGCATAAAGGCCCATAGGAAAACAAAGGTCAACTTTTTGTTGAAAAAAAAGATAATTTGCTGGGAAATGTTCAACACAACTTGCCTACCCTGCAATATGTGACACTTATCAGTGAACATAAAAGGGTGGGAGCATGGGAGCATTTTAATTATAATGCAGTTTGACTCAATTACGATTCAATTTTGAGTCAATTGTCCAATTATTATGTTCACCAATTTGTAGGACAAAGTGCTATTACCGACCCACTATGGACCGCTAGCCCCCCCACCCCGCTGAGTATTGGCCTGAGTACCACCAAAGGGTGCTTTGCGGCCCACGTGTGGTCCATGGCCTGGTTGTTGAGAAACCCTGCTGTAATTCAGCTGGGGTTAAAGACGATGGAGAGAATAAGTGGTCACACTGGGTTCAATCAAAAACTGCTTACTAAAATAGTCCTGCCCTCCAGAGATGCTGACTGTTTTCTGGATCTCTAGAAATCTAGTTGGAGTGATTCTAGAACATTATTTGAACAGAGTCTAGAAATCCAGTAACTGGAACACAAACTGGACAGATTCTAGAATTCTAGTCTAGAGTTATTCTACAATTACAGTTCGAGAGATTCTGGACTCCCTGTGACTCTAGTAATACAGTTGGATTGATTCTAGCAGTCAAAATTGGAATGATTCTCGACTGGTGTTCACCTCAGGTAGAGATCTAGAAACTCCACACCCAGGATTCTATAATGAGTGGGAGTAATTCGGGAACAGTTTCTTGAAGTCCAGTTGCAGCAAATTTGGAACTGAAGTTGGAGTGACTGTAGAACTCTCTTTGACCTGAATCTAGAAAGGCAGTTACAGTAACTTAAGATCAAGTTGGATTGATTCTAGAATCCTGACTTCAGAATCCTAGGGTCCTAGAATGAATCCAACAGGATGGCAAAAATTAGTCCAGCATGAGTTCCAGAATCTCTGTACGCGGAATTCTATAAAGAGTAATTCTAGAACAGATGGACTGATTCTTGAAGTCCAGTTGCAGTAAATCTGAAACTGAAATTCGAGTGATTTTAGAACTGCAGTTGCAGTAATTACAACACAGGTTGCATTGATTCAATAGAACCAATCTGACTTAACGAACCACTCACAGAATTCTATAAACAGTTGGAATAATTCTGGAATTGTTGGATGAAGACCAGTTGCAGTGACTTTTTCTGGTGACACCAGAAACTTCAGTCGGATTGATTCTAGAAGTTCGACTGGAGTTACTTTAGCCCCCTGTTTAGGAGACAAATTCAAATTCTGAGACACAAGTTGTAGACATCCATGGAGTGATTCTAGAAAAAGTCCCGAGGGAGTGATTCTAGAACACCCTCTGCAACTCCAGTCAGAGTAATTATAATACTCAGGATGCACAGATTCTAGAACTTCAGCTGGAGTAAATCTAGAACAACAAATCGAGTCTAGAGGTCCTGTTGCAGTGATGCTTGAACTGGAATCTGACATAACAGTACAACTTGAGTTTAAGTGATTCTGGAACACCAGTAGGATTCATTCTAGAACCTGACCACTCTGCAAATTTACAGCGTTCAGAAACTCAAGTTGGAATCATTTCAGTTCACATGTTGCTAGAACACCACTTAGACCAAATCTAGAATCAATCTCGTTCAGCTGATTCTTAAATGTTCCAGAGATTTGAATCACCCAATAAAACAAAAAAATCTCGGTGGCTAAACTAGGTCCCCAACGGGCTGGGGTGCCCACATAACTGCCAGATATCTTTCCTGCCAGAGGAGCATCTGGCTTCTCCAGGAGTTAGGGTTAGCGTCAGATCTGTCACAGTGCAACTTGATCTTTTTTTGGCTTACCAAAGAAAGAGGAGGCTTCAGTCTTGCAGGCCTCCTCTCTTAGCTCCTTCTGTCCGTCTGTCTCTGTGCCTTTCTGTCAGTCTGTCTGGCTGCGCAGCTCAGAGCGAGAAAAGAATGACAGCCCTGCGAGGCTTGAAAGAGTCTCTTCAGACACTCTCCTCCTTTGGGACATCCATCACTGCTCTTCCTCACATCTCTGAAGCTCTGAGGCAGACCCGGCAAAGCAGAGCGTCCGTCCCCAGCCGGGGTGACCCGACCCGCTCCCCACAGAGTCTAAAGTAGTGACAGCCTGCTAGTTTCTGGACCTGGCGCAGCTTCCAGCCAGAGCTCGCCTGTCAGTCCAAGCAAACATGCCCACCACTGCGATGCTTCAATATCTCGCAGGCTTTGCGATGCCTTGCAGAGTTTGCAGTCAAAATCCACACGACCTGTGATTTTTATCTTGCACCGGAGTGATTACGAAACCAATATGCAATCCGGTCGTGGCGCCAAAGGAGGAGGTATGGTACGTTTCATTGGTTTACATGGTGCTTGTGTCCAGGACGATGATATCAGGCAATCAGAAACCGAGCAGAAGATAAAGAATTAATGATAGTCCAGCTATTTGCAAAGCAGGGATAAATACTTCACGCCTCCTTTAAACCATTAGGAATCAGGAAACTGAGGAATGCTGAGGAACAGAAGCCCGAATCCCCCCTGTGCAGTACAGCGCATCGCAGAAGTGCTCAATCCCGAGCTTGGTCCCTCTCCAGCCATGCCTCGTGCACTCTCCTCAGGTTGGGTTGAGGCAGCCCAGCCTCGTGTGGCTCGTGCCTTGCTGCCTCCTCACCTCCACATCTCTCCAGAACCCCCTCCAGCTCGAGCCCAATCCTACTGTGCAGGAAAGCAGACCTCATCTTCTCAGCTATTCTCTCCTTTTCTTCCTTTGTTTTTTTTCTTTTCCTGCCTTCAATACATCCAGTCACTGATGCTGGCTGCACGTATTCCACATCGATACGCCGCCGCCGCTCCTGCTGCTGCCGCTGCTGCTGCTGATGCTGATGCCTCAGAAACTTAAAGAGATCTCGCGGTGAGGATCACGCTGCAGAATGCAGCTAGGCTGTCGTGGGCGCGTGGGCGCGGCGTCATCATCTCCACCGTCGCTGTCGTCGTAGGTAAAACGATGAACAGCGTGTAAGTTAGTAAGTAATTGTGTGCGTGCGTGCGTGCGCGCGATCGGACCCGGAGAGGTGTGCGAGAGAGAGCGAGCGAGAGTGCGAGCGAGCCAGCGCGCGCGCGCTGTTTCTACACGGTGCGCGCGCACTTTCGTGGAGCACGCGGGGGGAGTGGAGTGGGTGTGTGTGTGTGTGTGTGTGCGCGCGCGCGCGCCGTTCTTGCAGGGACCACCTCCTGCTACTCACACACATACACACATATAGCGGCGCACGCGCGCACATACCACGCGCACTTTCTCTCTCTTTTTCTCTTCCCCCACTGTACACATCCACACATATGCACACAGCTCTTTCTCTCTCTCTCCCGCCTTCGCTCTCTCTGTCTTTCTCAGTCTGTCTCTCTTTCTCCCTCTCCCATTCTCTCCGCCCTCCTCTTTTTCTTTCTCTCTCAATTCACCCTAAACATTTGCTTCTTCAAAGGTTCTTTACTAAACGGAACGGTTCTGTTTAGTTCTACATGCTTTCATGCTTCAGTGGTTCTTTGCATGGTGAACGGGTTCTTCAGATTAATGGAGATAATGCACTGTATATGGTTCTATGTAGAACCTTTTTTGAAAAGAGTTCTATGTAACACCATAAAAGGTTCTTCCATTGATACGAGCTTGACTTCGCAACAATTGCAGAACCTGTTTCATGCTTGGTCAACCTTTATTTCCACTACAGAACCTCTCTGAAGAACCGCTTTTCTTTAAAAGTGGATGCTTCTCCTTTTTTCATCTCCTTCACTTTCCTTGTCTGTCTTTCCTCTACCCCTACTTTCCTCTTTTCTCTCTATCTCGCTCTCCCTCCGTCTTTCTTTATCTCGCTTTCCCTCCATATATCTCGCTCCCCCTCCGTCTTTCCCTATCCCGCTCCCCCTCCATCTTTCCCTATCTCGCTCTCCCTCCCTCTTTCCCTATCTCACTCTCCCTCCCTCTTTCCCTATCTCGCTCTCCCTCCCTCTTTCCCTATCTCGCTCTCCCTCCCTCTTTCCCTATCTCGCTCTCCCTCCCTCTTTCCCTATCTCGCTCTCCCTCCCTCTTTCCCTATCTCGCTCTCCCTCCCTCTTTCCCTATCTCGCTCTCCCTCCCTCTTTCCCTATCTCGCTCTCCCTCCCTCTTTCCCTATCTCGCTCTCCCTCCCTCTTTCCCTATCTCGCTCTCCCTCCCTCTTTCCCTATCTCGCTCTCCCTCCCTCTTTCCCTATCTCGCTCTCCCTCCCTCTTTCCCTATCTCGCTCTCCCTCCCTCTTTCCCTATCTCGCTCTCCCTCCCTCTTTCCCTATCTCGCTCTCCCTCCCTCTTTCCCTATCTCGCTCTCCCTCCCTCTTTCCCTATCTCGCTCTCCCTCCCTCTTTCCCTATCTCGCTCTCCCTCCCTCTTTCCCTATCTCGCTCTCCCTCCCTCTTTCCCTATCTCGCTCTCCCTCCCTCTTTCCCTATCTCGCTCTCCCTCCCTCTTTCCCTATCTCGCTCTCCCTCCCTCTTTCCCTATCTCGCTCTCCCTCCCTCTTTCCCTATCTCGCTCTCCCTCCCTCTTTCCCTATCTCGCTCTCCCTCCCTCTTTCCCTATCTCGCTCTCCCTCCCTCTTTCCCTATCTCGCTCTCCCTCCCTCTTTCCCTATCTCGCTCTCCCTCCCTCTTTCCCTATCTCGCTCTCCCTCCCTCTTTCCCTATCTCGCTCTCCCTCCCTCTTTCCCTATCTCGCTCTCCCTCCCTCTTTCCCTATCTCGCTCTCCCTCCCTCTTTCCCTATCTCGCTCTCCCTCCCTCTTTCCCTATCTCGCTCTCCCTCCCTCTTTCCCTATCTCGCTCTCCCTCCCTCTTTCCCTATCTCGCTCTCCCTCCCTCTTTCCCTATCTCGCTCTCCCTCCCTCTTTCCCTATCTCGCTCTCCCTCCCTCTTTCCCTATCTCGCTCTCCCTCCCTCTTTCCCTATCTCGCTCTCCCTCCCTCTTTCCCTATCTCGCTCTCCCTCCCTCTTTCCCTATCTCGCTCTCCCTCCCTCTTTCCCTATCTCGCTCTCCCTCCCTCTTTCCCTATCTCGCTCTCCCTCCCTCTTTCCCTATCTCGCTCTCCCTCCCTCTTTCCCTATCTCGCTCTCCCTCCCTCTTTCCCTATCTCGCTCTCCCTCCCTCTTTCCCTATCTCGCTCTCCCTCCCTCTTTCCCTATCTCGCTCTCCCTCCCTCTTTCCCTATCTCGCTCTCCCTCCCTCTTTCCCTATCTCGCTCTCCCTCCCTCTTTCCCTATCTCGCTCTCCCTCCCTCTTTCCCTATCTCGCTCTCCCTCCCTCTTTCCCTATCTCGCTCTCCCTCCCTCTTTCCCTATCTCGCTCTCCCTCCCTCTTTCCCTATCTCGCTCTCCCTCCCTCTTTCCCTATCTCGCTCTCCCTCCCTCTTTCCCTATCTCGCTCTCCCTCCCTCTTTCCCTATCTCGCTCTCCCTCCCTCTTTCCCTATCTCGCTCTCCCTCCCTCTTTCCCTATCTCGCTCTCCCTCCCTCTTTCCCTATCTCGCTCTCCCTCCCTCTTTCCCTATCTCGCTCTCCCTCCCTCTTTCCCTATCTCGCTCTCCCTCCCTCTTTCCCTATCTCGCTCTCCCTCCCTCTTTCCCTATCTCGCTCTCCCTCCCTCTTTCCCTATCTCGCTCTCCCTCCCTCTTTCCCTATCTCGCTCTCCCTCCCTCTTTCCCTATCTCGCTCTCCCTCCCTCTTTCCCTATCTCGCTCTCCCTCCCTCTTTCCCTATCTCGCTCTCCCTCCCTCTTTCCCTATCTCGCTCTCCCTCCCTCTTTCCCTATCTCGCTCTCCCTCCCTCTTTCCCTATCTCGCTCTCCCTCCCTCTTTCCCTATCTCGCTCTCCCTCCCTCTTTCCCTATCTCGCTCTCCCTCCCTCTTTCCCTATCTCGCTCTCCCTCCCTCTTTCCCTATCTCGCTCTCCCTCCCTCTTTCCCTATCTCGCTCTCCCTCCCTCTTTCCCTATCTCGCTCTCCCTCCCTCTTTCCCTATCTCGCTCTCCCTCCCTCTTTCCCTATCTCGCTCTCCCTCCCTCTTTCCCTATCTCGCTCTCCCTCCCTCTTTCCCTATCTCGCTCTCCCTCCCTCTTTCCCTATCTCGCTCTCCCTCCCTCTTTCCCTATCTCGCTCTCCCTCCCTCTTTCCCTATCTCGCTCTCCCTCCCTCTTTCCCTATCTCGCTCTCCCTCCCTCTTTCCCTATCTCGCTCTCCCTCCCTCTTTCCCTATCTCGCTCTCCCTCCCTCTTTCCCTATCTCGCTCTCCCTCCCTCTTTCCCTATCTCGCTCTCCCTCCCTCTTTCCCTATCTCGCTCTCCCTCCCTCTTTCCCTATCTCGCTCTCCCTCCCTCTTTCCTTATCTCACTCTCCCTCCGTCTTTCCCAATCCCGCTCCCCCTCCTTCTTTCCCTATCTTGTTCCCCTCCCTCTTTCCCAATCCCACTCCCACTTCGTCTTTCCCTATCTTGCTCTCCCTCCGTCTTTCCTAATCCCACTCCCCCTCCGTCTTTCCCTATCTCGCTCCCCTCCATCTTTCCCTGTCCCACTCCCCCTCCGTCTTTCCCTATCCTGCTCCCCCTCCGTGTTTCCCTATCCCACTCCCCCTCCATCATTCCCTATCTCGCTCTCCCTCCCTCTTTCCCTATCTCACTCTCCCTCCATCTATCTTGCTCCCCCTCCTCCTTTCCCTATCTTGCTCCCCTCTGTCTTTCACTATCCCGCTCCCCCTCCATCTTTCCCTACCTTGCTCTCCCTCCTTTTTTCTCTCTCTCTCTCCCCATCTATCTCATTCCCCTTCCTTCTTTCCCTATCTCTCTCTCCCTTCGTCTATCTCACTCTCCATCCTCCTTTCCCTATCTTTCTCCCCCTCCGTCTATCTTTATCCCCCTCCTCCATCTTTCCCTATCCTCTCCCCCTCCTTCTTTCCCTATCCCGCTCCCCCTCCTTCTTTTCCTATCCTGATCCCCATCCGTCTTTCCCTATCTCGCTCCTCCTCCTCCTTTCCCTATCTTGCTCCCCTCCGTCTTTCCCTATCCCACTCCCCCTCCGTCTTTCCCTATCCCATTCCCTCTCCATATTTCCCTATCCTGCTCCCCATCTGTCTTTCCCTATCTCGCTCCCCTCTGTCTTTCCCTATCCCGCTCCCCCTCCATCTTTCCCTATCTCACTTCCCTCCGTCTTTCCCTATGCTGCTATCTCTATCTCACTCTCCCTCTGTCTATCTTGCTCCCCTCCTCCTTTCCCTATCTTCCTCCCCCTCCGTCTATCTCCTTTCCCTATCTCTCTCCCCTCCGTCTTTCCCTAACCCGCTCCCCCTCCCTCTTTCCCTAGCTCACTCTCCCTGTCTTTCTCTCTTGCTCTCTCTTCATCTTTCTCTACCTCGTTCTTCCTCCATCTTTCTCTACCTTCTTCTCCCTCCATCTTTTGCTACCTTCTTCTCCCTCCATCTATATCTATCTTGCTTTCCCTTAGTCTTTCTCTACCTCGTTCTCCCTCCATCTTTATCTATCTTGCTCTGTCTTAGTCTTTCTCTACCTTGTTCTCCCTCCATCTTTCTCTACCTCGTTTGTCTACCTCGTTCTCCCTCCATCTTTCTCTACCTCGTTCTCCCTCCATCTTTTTCTACCTTGTACTCTCTCTATCTTTCTCTGCCTCGTTCTCCCTCTATCTTTCTCTACCTCCTTCTCCCTCCATCTTTCTCTACCTCGTTCTCCCTCCATCTTTCTCTATCTTGCTCTCCGTAAATCGTTCTCATTCTCCCTTTGCTCTCCCTCCATCTTTCTCTGCCTTGTTCCCCCTCCATCTTTCTCTACCTCACTCTCCCTCCATGTTTATCTATTTGCTCTCTTCATCTTTCTCTACTTCTCTCCCTTCATTTTTCTCTAACTTGCTCTCTCTCTGTCTTTTTCTCTCTCTCTTAATCTTTCTCTACCTTGTTCTCACTCCATCTTTTTCTACCTTGTCCTCCCTCCATCTTTCTCTAACTCATTCTACCTCCATCTTTTTCTATCTTGCTCTTCCTAAATCTTTCTCTCTCATTCTCCCTTCGCTCTCCTTCCATCTTTCTCTGACCTGTACTCCCTCCATCATTCTCTACCTCACTCTCCCTGGACCTTTCTCTATTTTGCTCTCTTCATCTTTCCCTATCTCTCCCTTAATCTTCCTCTCTCTCTCCCTTAATCTTTCACTATCTCACTCTCCCTGTCTTTCTCTCTCTCTGCCTTAATTTTTTCTCTCTCTCCCTTAATCTTTCTCTATCGTGCTCTCCGTCTTCCTCTCTCTCTCCCTCCATCTTTCTCTACCTTACTCTCCCTACATCTTTCTCTATTTTGCTCCCTTTATCCTTCTCTACCTCTCCCCCTCCATCTTTCTCTACCTTGCTCTCCCTCAGTATTTCTCTTTCTTCCTTAATCTTTCTCTACCTTGCTCTCCCTGTCTTTCTGTCTCTCTCCCTCCCTTGCTCTATCTCTCTCCCTTAATCTTTCTCACTCTTCATCCATCTTTCTCTATCTCACTTTCCCTAAATCTTTCTCTGTCTTTCTCCCTTCGCTCTCTCTCTGTCTTTCTCTCATGCTCCCTCTATTTGTTTTTCTCTTCCTCTCACACTCTGTATATTTCTCTCCTTCTATCTTTATCCCTTATTATTTTTATCTTTACTCGGTTATTCTCTTACCTCTCTCTCTATCTCCACCTGTCTCTTTCTCTCCTTTTCTTTCTTTGTCTTCACCTGTTTCTTGTCTGTCAGTCTTATTCTCTTTATCCCTCTGGTTCTCCCCCTCCCTCTCTCTTTGTCTATCCTCCTCTCTTACTTACTGTTTTTCCCCATCTTTTCTCTCTTATGATGTTTCTCATTCTCTCTTCCTGTCTTTCCTTCCTTCTCTCTATCTTGTCTTACTCTCCATCTGTCTTTCTCTCTCATGCTCCCTCTTTGTCTTTCTCTTTTTCTCCTACACTCTCTCTACATGTTTCTCTCCTTCTATCTTTTATTTTGTCTCTGAATATCTCTTTTCACTCTCTCATTCACTCTCCTTTCTCTCTTGTTTCTTCTGTTTTTTCCCTCCTTCTCTCTCATGTTCTTTCTGTCTTTATCTATTTTGTCACTTTTTTCTCTGTATGCCTTTTTCTCTCCTTCTCTGTTTGTCTCTTCTCTTACTGTTTCTCTCTCTCTCCTTCCATCATCTGTTTCTTAATTTTTCATTCTCTTTCCCTCTCTCCTCGTCTTTCTTCCCTCTCCTTCTTTACCATCTTCTGCCAATCTCCTTCCTTCTTTCCTTCTCTCTTTCTCCCTTAATCTTTCTCCGTCTTGCTCTCCCTGTCTCTCTCCCTCTCTCTCTATCTTTCTTTCCGTCCTTTTCTTTATTTATCTTTGTAATCTCTTCCTCTCCTCTCTCCCCCTTTCCTTTTTCTTTCCTCTTTACTTTAAATCTCCTTCTATTCTCTGTTTTTCACTTCCTCTTCTTTCTCTTAACCCAATTTCAGTCTTAAATATCTCTCTCTCTCTCTCTCTCTCTCTCTCTGCCACTGTAGTTGTGTTAGAGCACGGTGATGTGTCAGTCTCCTCCCAGGCTGGACTGCAGCAGACAGTGAAGTAAAGCCTCCTCCCCTTCGCAGCCTCTACAGCTCTAATGTGTTAAACCTGGAGGAGGCTTTTATTACACTCAGCATCTCTCCTTAAACCACCCGGGATGTGATGCTGGCTGATGCCGCCGTAACTACGATCTTATGGGTTCCAGTGCAAAAACCGTGATGTCCCTCTCATACACATGCTCACCATGTCTCATCATGTCTCAAACAAGCCGCTGGGCTGAAGACAAGCCACTCCACCCATTAGCATCCGAGACTAACCTGAGCGTTTATGTTAATTTCACAATAATTATACATCGTGCTGAGCAGCCCGACATGCCACAGGACGGATAAGACTACACAGATCCCAGATCAACATACACCACTGTGCAAAAGTCAGAAACCACCTTTCATTTTCCCTCACCATCCAAAGAATAGCTGCACAAAAATGGTGAAAGGGAGAGGAATCCACAGAAGAGACAGCCCAGAGAAAACGACAGAGTGTGGGCAAAGTTTGGGACCATTTCAAACTGAAAACTCTATAGTGTCTCTATAGCGAAGCCGAACTAGCCTTCTATAATAGCACAACGTCAATGCTTCAGCATCTCAGCCCAAAGCACCCAGCCCACAGAGCAGACCCAACACAATGTAGTGTTAAGGTTAGCACTTAAGGTAACTCAGTATGGTAGCTAGCTATCAATATGGTAGCTAGCTATGTTAAGTTAGCTTTACATTTGTGTTGATATTAATCTGACCCCCTCGCAAGCACGTATGCCAGCAGGATTTAGGGCATCCCTTCATGTTGGTACTGTCGTCCCACTGCTCCCACATGTCCGGTCAAGTTTGTTGGAGCGGAGGGGAGCCGACATCTCAGGAAACCCTCATGTCTTTGCTACCTTCTGACTCTCCCTCATAGTTATGCTGTAATAGCCAGGCTTGCCGGAATCACTAACTACTGCCCTCTGTTAACACTATATACTGTTTTCCGTCACTCCTAGCAGAGCTAACAGTCTATGTGCTTCTTTGCTGAGGTGAACAACTGCCCATCCTGTGCGGTATGACACTGTGTCTTCATCTGCCTCAATCAGCTGTCCCTGCTCGCCTGCATTCAGGACCAGTTTACCCACTATTGATCTTCCTGCTGTCCAGTGCTGTGTGGAAAGCTTCGTCTGCATGGCGCCGGCCCTCCTGAAGATCCTGCCGCCTGCCTGTTTAATCACAGACATTTGTTCACCTGCCTCACACACTGATCAGACGCTTCTTCCCCTGCCTGATACTGCACTGAGCCATCACACTGAACTGTCCATGGTTTTTCAATGTGATACACTCCTAACAGTAGTCACTGGTCTCACTGATAACACTGGCTGATTTTCACAGATCCGTTGTTCCTCTGATAGGGCTGTAATGGTCTGCGGTTATCACCGGTCTAATCACAGGCTGCATTTTTTCCTTTTTAGTATTGTATATAATTGTAAATTCTTGTCCTTTTCATATTCCATTTCTGCTTGTTTTGCTATCCGGTATGGACCAGAGCAGGATGGTTCCCATTCTGAGCCTTGGCTATATCTAGGTTTCATCCTCTTGCTCTGAGGGAGAGAAAGACAGAGAGGAGAAGCAGATAGAGAGACAGAGAAAGAGATAGGAGAAGGAGACAGAGAGGGAGAAAGAGAAATAAGAAAAACAGATAGAGAAACAAAGATGCAGAGGGGAGAGACTGCATATATGTATACTGTATATACATAGAGAGAGAGAGATATGGAGGGAGAGAGATATATAGACAGAGAGATGAAGAAAAGTAGAGAGAGATAGAGAGACGGAGAGAGACAGAGAGACAGAAAGAGGAAGAAAGAGAGAGAAGAAGAGAGAGAGATAGAGAGAGACAGCGAGAGAAAGAGAGAGAGGGAAAGAGGGAGAAGAAAGAAACAGAAGGAGAGAGAGAACAGAACAGATACAAACAGAGAAGAAACAGAGAGATAGAGCAAAGAAGAGACAGAGAAGCAGATAAAAGACAGAGATACAGAAAGAGGGAGAGTAGAGATAGGGACAGACAGAGAGAGACAAAAGACAGACAGAGAAAAGAAGCAGATAGAGAGACAGAAAGAGAGAGATAGGAGAAGGAGACAGAGAGTGAGGGAGAAAGAGAGATAAGAGAAGCAGATAGAGAGACAGAGAGAAACAGTAAAGGAGGGAGGGAGACATGTACAGAGAGAGATGAAGGAGTGAGAGAAACCGAGAAAGAGAGAGATCCGTTTTCATAGATCCGTTGTTACTCTGATAGGACTCTTACAGTCAGCGGTTATCACCGGTTCATCTCACACTTCTGTAAATTCTTGTCCTTTTCATTTTCCATATTCCATTCCTATCCTGTGTGGACCAGGGCAGGATGGTTCCCATTCTAGGATTCATCCTTTTGCTCTGAGGGAGTTTTACCTGGCCACTGTCACTCTTGGCTTGCTCACTGGGAGCTTGGACACCAGATTCTCTGTAAAGATGCTTTGTGGCGATGGCTGTTGTAAAAAACCCCATATGACTAAAGCTTGACTTGACTCTGTGAATCACGGTTGAGCAATAGTGTCAGTATCCACATCGACCCAATAAAGATTTTAGTGGAGACCCCTGTGCCATTGGCTCTGGCACTCGTGACCACCCCCACCAACGCTCACCTGTAGTTACTCCACTGCTGACTGATACTTCTATGATTTTACCCCAAAACAACCCGTTAATACACTCGTTACTCTCCTGCTAACATCTCTACTGTGTCTTTATGGACAGCTGAACATCCCTCCTCTCATTCAGAGCTCGGGATCAATCCTGTTTCAGATCACTTAATTCAGGTAACCTACCGGAAGATCCACTTGAACTGGCAGAAGTGAAACGGAACTGAATAAAATGGAAAATGGAGTTGACCGTTAGCCGGCCCACGTTACGCCTGAGCGGGTCTGAGGGCGGAGCTTTACTAAAACCTACAGAACATCTGAAGAAGAAACACACATACATACACTCTTCTCTCTGTCTTCATCACAGCTGCTCTATTACTGAAAAACACAGAGAGGGAGAGAGAGAGGGAGAGACACAGAGAAGGAGAGACAGAGAAAGAGGTAAAAAGAGATAGAAGCAGGGATGGAAGGAGAAACAGACAGATGAAACAGAGAATGTGAGACAAAGAGAGAGAGAGAGCAGAAATGTGTAGAGAGAAACCAAAACATAAAAATAGAGGAAGGGAAGAAACAATAAGAAAGAAGGAGGGGACAAGGAGAGAAGAAGATCGGAGAAGATCAGAGAAGAAGAGAAAGAGAGAGAGAGACAGCAAGAGAAAGAGAGATAGGGAGGAGGAGTAAGAGGAGGAGGAGCAGGAAGAGACAGAGAAAGGAAAAGAGGAGAAATAGAAACACACATAAAGAGAGAAAGAGGGAAGAAGAAGAAACAGCAGAGAAGCAGATAAAGAGACAGAGAGACAGAAAGAGTGAGAGCTAGTTATGGAGGTAGAGGGAGAAAGACAGAGAGGAGAAGCAGATAGAGAGACAGAGAAAGAGATAGGAGAAGGAGACAGAGAGAGGGAGAAAGAGAAATAAGAAAAGCAGATAGAGAAACAGAAAGATGCAGAGGGGAGAGACTGCATATATATATACTGTATATACATAGAGAGAGAGAGATATGGAGGGAGAGAGATATATAGACAGAGAGATGAAGAAAAGTAGAGAGAGATAGAGAGACGGAGAAAGACAGTGAGACAGAAAGAGGAAAAAAGAGAGAGAAGAAGAGACAGAGAGATAGAGAGATGGAGTGAGAGAGAGAGAGAGAGAGAGAGAGATACAGAGAGAGAGACAGAGAGAGGAAGGGGAGAGAGAAAAAAGGAGAAGCAAATAGAGAGAGGGAGCAAGAGGCAGGGAGAGATGGAGAGAGAGAGAGATAGGACAAGCAGATAGAGAAAGGGGGAGAGAGATAGGAGAAGCAGATAGAGTGGGGGGGGAGATAGACGGAGAGGGAGCTGGGGGGAGCGAGATTAGAGAAGCAGATAGAGAGATAGTGAGAGGGAGATAGACGGAGAGGGAGCTGGAGAACTATGTTGTTCCTCAGGGACGGTCCTTACTGATACCCCACACACACTGTGACTCAGAGCGCTCAGCGCTGTCTGTGACTCTATTTACAGCTACATTACAGCAGTGTGTGTGTGTGTGTGTGTGTGTGTGTTCTCCTGCTGGAGAACCTGTCAGTGCAATGCTGGTACGGTCCGGAGCGGAGCCGGAGCAGAGCCGGAGCAGCCGGAGGAACGGACCAAAGCTGAGCGCAGAGGGGGAGGACGGCACAAGGACTCGCTGTTTCCATGACAACGCAAGCCTGCAGCTCGAACATTATGACCATCGTCCCCAGCACAGGAGGAACGAACATGAAGGAGGGAGAGAGAGAGAAAGGAAAAGACACAGAAAAGGAAAGAAAGACACATGAAGAGAGAGAGCGATAAAGAGAGAGAAAGGGAAAAGAGAACAGAGGTAGAGAGAATGAGAGAGATAAAGACAGAGACAGAGAGAGAGAGAGAGAGAGAGAGAGAGCAGATGAGAGGGCCGAAACGCTACTCCGGCTGGCAGGTATGTAGAGGAGTGCCACAGCCTGAGAGAGAGAGAGAGGGTCAGAACAGTGAGGAGCACCGTCAGTGGAACACCGTTACATGTATATAACACTGTATATACAAGCGGAACTGAGGGTCTAATAGCACTGTTAATGGCATATGTATAAACTGTGTGTGTGTGTGTGTGTGTGTGTGTGTGTGTGTGTGTTTAGTAGACTCTTTAACAGACTGATATATGTTAAATGCTTTGGCAACACCATCATGTGATGCAGTGATGCCAGTAAAGCTTTCTTGAACTGAATTGAAAGCAAAAAAAAGAGAGGAGGCGTTCAGGCAGCCAATATTACCCCTCCCTCTCTTGCTCTCTCTCTCACTCATCTCTCTCACTTTTCTTTCTCTCTATTTGTCCTCTATCTCTCTCCCTCTTTATATATATAAATATACTATAAATATACTAATATATTATATATATATATATACACACACATCATCAAAAGAATAGCTGCACCCAGAAGGACTCAACCAACAGGAATGAAACTTGGTGGGTAGGTTTGACATTCTGAGACATGCCAATGATTCAAGTTTCACCCTCGGCTGCACATATGACGTAAGCAAGGACGGGCGTTATCGCTGTACCTGACTGACCCAACAGCCACAATTGTGGACATTCACCGAGCAGTGATGCCTCCATGAGTCATCCTGTTAGTGCCAGCACCATTGGCAGACGGCTGCACCACGCAGGACTACATGCACACAGACCGTTGCGACACCTCGTCAACGTCGCCAAAGACTGCAATGGTGTCGTGCCAGACTGTCATGGAGTGACTCAGAATGGCCGTGGGTCATCTTCATTGTCTTGGTGGAGACGACCAAATAATCGTTGTGTGGAGGCACATTGGTCAGCACCAAGATGAATGGTTCGTTGTCACACGTCACATGTCCAGAAGGCCTGGTGTCACTCCACCTCCACCCCTACCGCACAATCTGCAGGAACTGTGTGAGAATATTCAAGCTGCATGGGATGGATTATCACAGGACACCATTAGGAACCTCTACAACTCCTTGCTGAGACGTCTGGCATGTTGCGTTAGCCCAATGCCATACTGAGAGACACTACTTCTGTATGTGTAGCTCAATAAATATTGCCCATATCAGTCCTCTCACTTTACATTGACATGCCAAAAGTCATGAGATAGCAGTAGGTCAGTTCAGCGCTCTTTAGCTTCCATAGGATATGGGAGCAGAAGACCCACCAGAGCGCCTCTGTTATTACCACAACACCGGACACAGCGCCTCACCTGGGCTCATGAGGTTGCTAACTGGACCCTAGAGGACTGGCAACACATGGCGTGGTCTGATGAGTCATGGTACCAGTTTCAAGCTGATGGTAGGGTTCATGTGTGGCGCAGACCCCATGAAGCCATGGATCCAAGTTGCCAACAAGGCACTGTGCAGGCTGGTGGTGGTTCCATACCAGTGTGGGGTGTAAACATCTAAACATGTCATTGACTTGGTGACCATTTGCAGTCCTTTGTGGACTTCATGTACCTCCAAAATGATGGGATATTCCAGCAGGATACTGCATCTGACCCAAGCTGTCCATAATTGGTTTGAGGAGCATTCTGGAGAGTTCTGACGAATGGTCTGGGCCTGCACGTTTGCCCGACATGAGCCCAATAGAGGTCTTCCACCATCATGCCTCATTCAAACTCCGAACGAGGCCTTGCCATGAGCACGCTGGCCAGTGCTCAACTTACACAGGTGTGGGCGTTCCCGAGCCGTCCCCTGAGGTAACACCCCTTCATAATCAGTTTATACACTGCTATCCCATGACTTTTGGTATGTCAGTGGATTTATCCTTTCTTTCTTCTCTCTCTCTCTCTGTTTCTCCTCTCTCTCTCTCTCTCTCTGACCCCTCTGCCCCTGCTTACAGCGTTGCTACAGTAGTCTGTAATTATTGCTATGGTTACCACCGAAGCGTAGAGGAGTAGAGACCTCCGAGCAGCTCATCTCTCCACAGAACTGTTTCTAAACACCTTCATTCTGCACCCTTAAAACGATTCAATTCCCATGTCTCTCTCTCCCTTCTCTCTCTCCCACTCCCCCTCTTTCTCCTACACCACCCCACTCCCTCTCTCACTGTCTCTCTTTTTCTTGCTCTCTCTCTCCCTCTCCTGCTCATTCTCTCCCTTTTTTCTCCCTCTCTCCATCTTTCTCTCCCTCTCCCTCTTTCTCTCTTTCCATCTCTCCCTCTGCCTCTCTCACTTTCTCTCCTCTTCCCTCTTCTTTCTCTCCCTCTGTATTTCTTCTCTATCGTTTCTCTCTCCCTCTCTCTCCCTGTTGCTGTCTCTCTTCCTCCCTCTCTCACCCTTTCTCTCTCTCCCCGTGTCTCTTTCTCTCTCTTTCTCCCCCTCTCTTTCTTTTTCTTACTTTCTCTCCCATCTCTCTCCTTCTCTCTTTCTCTAACTTTCTCTCCCCCTCTCTCTCCCTCTCTCCCCTCTCTCTCTCTCTCTCTGATGTTTCTGCACTAATTGTGTGCCTCGCTCGGCGTCTGCTGTGCGGCTCCATGGCTACAGGCCCTGCTGTACTGCACCGTTCCCCACTGTTCCCTCCATCCCTGACCTTGGCTTTCACTCTCCTCTCTCCGGGGCCCCGCACCGGACAAAGCACACCAGCGATTACAACACATGCTAATTTATTCGTTTGTTCGAACATCTCTCCGCCTCTGAGCCCCGTGGCTGTTCCTGTCATTGTAACAAGCTGTATGGTTTTAAAGCTCAGAGAGCTTCTCACCAAGTCCGACCAAAACGAGGGAGCTAAACAAGGGCCGTACAGCCTTACTTACACCATTAACCAGGGACAGACGTAATCATCTAAGGGTGATACTGATGGGACACGGGTTGATCTATTATTAATCGACTGTCAAGAGAAACCAAAACATCCGGCAGAACACACTTAATACCAGCAGCGATTAAAGCGACCGTTTCTATCTGGCCATCTGTTTCTATCCACACCATATCACATAAATGAACTCCTAAAAACCCGGTTAAGTCTGCTATAGTACTAAACTAAAGCTGAAGCTACCATGTATCTACACTCACTGTCTATGTTATCAGCTCCACTGGCCATATAGGAGCACTCTGTAGTTCTACCGTTACAGACTGTAGTCCATCTGTTTCTCTGTATACTGTATTACCCTGTTCTTCAATGGTCAGGACCCCCACAGGACCACCACAGAGCAGGTATTATGCAGGTGGTGGATCATTCTCAGCACTGCAGTGACACTGACGTGGTGGTGTTGTGTTAGTGTATGTTGTGCTGGTGTGAGTGGATCAGACACAGCAGTGCTGCTGGAGTGTTTAAACACTGTGTCCACTCACTGTCCACTCTATTAGACACTCCTACCTTGCTGCTCCACCTTGTAGATGTACAGTCAGAGACGATAGCTCATCTGCTGCTGCACAGTGCAGTGTTGGTCATCCTCTAGTCCTTCATCAGTGGTCACAGGATGCTGCCCACAGGACGCTGCCCACAGGACAGTCTTGGTTGGTGGACGATTCTCAGTCCAGCAGTGACACTGAGGTGTCCAGCAGCACTGCTGTGTCTGATCCACTCACACCAGCACAACACACACCAACACACCACCACCACGTCAGCGTCACTGCAGTGCTGAGAATGATCCACCACCCACATAATACCTGGTCTGTGGTGGTCCGGTGGGGGTCCTGAACATGGAAGAACAGGGTAATAAAGTATACAGAGAAACAGATGGACTACAGTCTGTAACTGTAGAACTACAGAGTGTCCTATATGTGAAACAGAGCTGATAAAATGGAGTGTACATACCTAATAAAGTACCTAATAAAGTGTATATGTTTGTGGTTTGTTTGGTACTAAAACTAAAGTTGTTCTTTTTTTATAAATTATTTTAATATATAAATTTATTTTTAATATATAAATATTTTATTCACAGTTTACAGTACTGTGGGGACAAAAGTTAGGATATGCTAAAACACATGGAATATTTATGGAATATATGAACTCAATCTGATAACTGCAGGAAATATTTTCTCAGTAATCAGTTTAATGCATTCACCTGCACATAGGCAATCAGATAATGAGGATACCCCATGTCTACATGAATCATGCTGTAACTTCTGCTTTGCAACCAGCAAAATAAACAAGCAAAATAAATAAGCAGATGTGAGGTAAATGGAACACAGAACTAAAATGTCACACTGCGACTTACTGTGAACATACACCATACAAAGATATTTAAATTCTTCAGTCAAGTATGTAGTTTCAGCATTGCTACAAATGGGTCTTGTTGCCATTTCATGGTTGCTGTGTTAAACGGCGCTTGTTTATTTCCGGTACGCAGTCTGTTTTCACACATGAGAAATCAGAAAGAAATCAGAGTAAGGTGCGTACATGCACTCAGAAGCCCGATTACTGAGCTAAAATCCAGCTCTCTTTGTTCAGTTTTCATAATCGGATTTCTAGGCCTTAGCAAACCATTTGAATAATCAGAAATCTGCAGAAATACAATTACGATCAGATTATAAAGTGCACGTAAACGTACTCATTGTAAAGGGCAACAGCCATTTTCCAATTATGTCCAAAGATTAAAAATGAACATACAAGGTTTGTTATCACCAACTGAAAATCCCAGCTACTATTCAAAAGTTCAAAATCACTGTTATCAACAATATAACCTCATTTTTGTTGCAGGTACTGGTACAAAACAATTATATTACAATGCTACTACTCTACGATTATTAAGGTTTGACAGGACAGCAATATAGCTGTAATGTATGAAAACTAAGGAAGCTGTAAAAATTAGGACACGTTAAGATTCCTACTTATAGTACATCATTTATCATTTAACATCTTCCCCAAATCTTACCGAACAGCACATCTTAAAATCCCTTCTGGTGTCATTTAAATCTTGCATGTCATTTAAATCTGAGCTATTTCAGTTTTTATTAAACGAAAAAACAATAGCAGTTATTAGTACTACAGTAATATGACCACATGTATGAAGGTGTGCCAGGGAATGTCGGCTCTAGGCAAATGTTTAATAACAGCATATTTGTTCAGTATAGGACCCTGTAACACAATACAAGTTAATGAAGCTGTGCACATGGGGATTTTCGATGTGGCACCACGCAGAACCTAAATGAGAACTTAAAGAAGTCTGCTGGTCATCAGTGGGCACTTAAACACATCACAACAGGCGAGACAAAATGAAGAGAGAACAGTCTTATGACTCTCTCCTGGGATGGGATCGGAATCAATCTCCTTCAGTGCATCTCTAGAGCTTTCTTATCTTCTCCTAATGAAACACTGCTCTTTCATCACCATACACTTAATAGAAACGTGGTCATCGTCGCTGCTACAGGAACTAGCCGTTAAACATGGGGTGTGCTTTAATTGAGCATTTCCCACTGGGATACAGCTATTTTGGGAAAGCACGTTGGACTGGCTGAGGCTGTTCCCTTACTGTCATATATCAGGATGGGCTAAAATGTACGTCCCTCTCTGTTCCTGGTTTGCCTTGCAGTGCTGTGTGTATTCAACAGTACTTCCAGCTACAATCCAGATAAAGTCTGTGCGCTGTTTACTGAAGAATTATCTGAACTGGCCATTTTTCTACGTTCCCCAACCAACAAATTGATCACTGTAAGAATCTTCATATTCCCATAATTGAGTTCTTTATATAGTTTTGTTAAATGGTTGCGATATAAACAAAGTCATTCCGAGTGGTTTAGTTTGAAATGCTTCATCCTAGAGAAACTCAGAGAGTCGGAATTGTTCACAGTGGTGGTGGTCATAACCAGACGTCCACCTCTAAAATGGTTAGGAGTACATTGCCTGATATCCGAAATACTGTTTTATGATATATTTAAAAGCCCATTCACGGTTGGGATGTTCATGCAGGACATTTACGGCATTCAGCTGATGCTCTTATCCAGACCGACTTCCGAGGCTCCAATCATATTATAGGTAGGCCAATGTAGTGTTAGGAGTCTTGCCCAAGGACTCTCATTGGTGTAGCACAGCACAGTCACCCAGACCAGGAATTGAACCCCAATCTCCCGCGTGGTGGGGTAGCTCAATGACAAGTGGTGTTATCCGTTGAGCCACACCAACCACATTGTGAGGCAAAATAGCTCTCAAGGAAAACTTATTTTTCAGATTGAATATGATTTTTCCATCATCAGCATTACATAGAAACACTCATGTAGGTTCACTGGTGGGTTTGGATTGTGAATAAAATGGCTGTATTTGTGCTGTGGATAAAACAACCCCTGGTAACCATCACCAGAAATCAGAGTCTGCACGTCTGAATGACTTTGAATGTGTCACATACCGCCCCCTCTGGTGCCTGTGTGTAACTACACATGGCTTCCCTTCCTGCTCCACCCTGGCTCCAACCAGTCGCACACCTGCAGCTGATCTAGAACTCATCGGGACACCCATTTATACCCCATAGATTGCTCTGCCTGGTTGCCAAGTCTCCTGTTCCTGTGTCTCCGATCTTGGTATCTAGTCGTGTTCATGTTCCTTGGTTCTGACCCCAGCTTGCTATCTTGGTTTTTTGATTATGGATTTGTCTCTGATGATGCCTGTCTGTGTGTTGACCCTAGGCTGTTCTGATATTGATCCTTGGACAACCCTCAATAAAACCACTCGGCAACCTGCCTCAACCTCCTTGTTACAGGTTGGATCACAGTGATGGCATGGTCTGTATTTTCTAACCTCTATCCAAACTGATACCTTAGAGGCACTTTGTTTCATGGATTTTTTTGGTGGAATTTCATGGATTTTGTTGCAACTAAGGTGCCAAAACATTGGGCAACATTAGATGTCAGAACTCCTGTCTTTCTCTGAAGTCTATTTAGAGGGTGTCCCACAGTTTTCAGTTTCAACTGTACTGTGATACAACTGATTCTCGATTCCCTGGGTCAGGCAAAAGATGCAGTGCTGTGGGTTGCCAGGAGCAGGCTTAAGAAACACTGGCCTAGATCAAAATCATGTGGTGTGCCACAAGGATACATTCTTGGGCCTATTTTATTTACACTCTATCTGCTGTTCTGATTATTTGCAGCTTTGCATTCATTCAAAACCAAGTATAACATCCCTGAATAAATGTCTTAATGACACAAGAGCATGGACAAAAAGATTAATCAGAGTAAAATTAAAGCCTTTCTTTTATAACAAGTGTCACACTTTGATGACTTTGGTGATATCCCTGCTGAAAGAGACATAATTCAGCTCATCAGTAAATTATCAGGTTTCGTAGGCAGGGAAATCACCACCCTACTTCTAGAAGGAGCAGTTCAAAAACATGCAGTGGTCCCAGAATGGCTCGTGCTCTGCTACAGGGGAGAAACAGACAGCAAGTGGAAACTGGTGGTGACTAACACTGGGACTTTGCGTTAAACATCCCAGTAAACATCCTATTTTCATCTCAAACCCAACTCTTCAAACTTCTCCATCATCACACTTGTCCTAAATACTTGAGTCTGCACCCAGAACCATTCTGGGCTTGTTTGGGAGGACAATTCTATCCGAAACTGTGGATGGAATTGCACAATTCCATATGTCCACCTGTCTTTTGCATGCTGGCTTGCAAAATGGTAGGAACTAGCTTCATCCATTTGCTGCTTTCTATTATTTTCCTTGGATAGGAACACACAAGCTATGAAGAACAATGCTTTCTGGACACTGTCAGGAACAAAGAACTCGGACCGACGTGAGTAGAGCTAAACAGCAAGTTGGTTTTATTTAACAATCGGGCAGTCAATACAAACACCAAGACACAGGGCAACATACAGGGAGAGGCAAAAGCAGGGTAAGAGACAGGCAGAGTTCAGAACCGGAAATGGCAGTCAGCGGAATAAACAAGTCAAGAGGGGGCGAGCTAGAGGCGTAAAATGGAAAACAGGCAGAAGGGTCAAAGCCAGAGAAGACACAGCGATCAAGAACCAGAGGGGGGAGATCAAAGAGAGTAAGTCAAAGAACAAAACAGGTCGATAACAGGAAGTAGGCAGAAAGTAGAAACGCTCAGAATTGCTTAACGAAAGTTAGGGCAAAACCTGGCAATGAGATGGCGGCATAGAGGGGTTTATAAAGGTAAGTGTAATCACTGACAGCTGGGGGGCCTAGAACTCGGGTGACGTGGAACGTATACGGTTAGATGGTAGGGGACGTGTGTGTGACGTCATCGAGCGAAGCCCCCTGGGAGGTTGAGTCCGGGAGAGCGAGGGAGACGGGAGAGACCGGAAGCGTGACAGACACATGGCCTTTCACTGTGCAAATAAGGAGCTGCTCTTGTATGACAAGGCTTCTAGCCATGTGATGAGTCAAAGCAGTCATGTTACAAATGAGCCAATCATGCAACCCCACACGTATAGCTTCCATACACGCAGTGGAACGAGTTCCACGGAAGCGAACCCCATACCACAGATTTCAGGAGAATCAGAGATTGATTTCCTGGACCGCTTCCGGGCTTCAAATCAGCTTTCACACTTGACCAAACGTTCCGAACACGTACAGCAATTGGCCCTGGATCTGGAAAAAAGCTCTAGAGTGAAAACGCCCTGATAATCTTGCATGCGTGCCTTCAAGGCTGGACTATAGATCCCTCTGAAATAGGATGCAGGCAAATATTCAAGGAATATACTGCTAGGATTTATATGAGGGCGCGAAAGGTGCCATCACTTCTGGACTTTTATCATCAAACCGGCTCTCTATTAGCGGCTCTCGACATCAGGGTGCCCAGGAATTAATTATGCTCAATAGAGGACTGGGGTTTTTTTCTGAGGCTGCAATGCAGATTCTGTCTGGAATGGGATTCTTCCTCTTTCTCATCCAACATCAGTGCCTGACCTCACAAATGCTCTTTTGGCTAAATAGACACACATTCCTACACACACTTTTCTGGGAATCTAATGGAAAACCTTTCCAGTAGAGTAGAGGCTGTAAAGGGGGTCAAACTCAATGTTAATGCCCATGTTTTTGGAATGGGATGTCCAGCAAGCTGATACAGGTGAGAAGTACAGGTGTCCACATACTTTTGGCCATACAATGTACATCTAACAGGAATTACTCTACTAATTACTGCTGAACTGTACCTGAAAGTCAAAACTGTGAAATGCTCTGTTATACTGGTCACCAGTAAAAGCACTATGTGTTGTGTTTGGATGCTGGTATGCTGGTCAGCACCAATGGAGGTTAATATCCTGGTCACCAGTAAAACCAGTATATGTTGTGTTTTGGATGCTGGTATGCTGGTCAGCACCAATGGAAGATAACATTCTGATCACCAGTAAAACCAATATATGTCGTGTTTGGATGCTGGTCAGCACCAGTGGAAGATAATATACTGGTCACCAGTAAAACCAGTATATGTCGTGTTTGGATGCTGGTATGCTGGTCAGCACCAATGAAAGCTAATATTCTGATCACCAGTAAAAACAGGATATGTTGTGTTTTGGATGCTGGTATGCTGGTCAGCACCAATGGAAGATAATATACTGGTCACCAGTAAAACCAGTACATGTTGTGTTTTGATGCTGGTATGCTGGTCAGCCCCAATGGAAGATAATATACTGGCCACCAGTAAAACCAGTACATGTTGTGTTTTGATGCTGGTATGCTGGTCAGCACCAATGGAGGTTAATATGCTGGTCACCAGTAAAACCAGTATGTATTGTGTTATGTTGTTGGTATGTTGGTCAGCACCAATGGAGGTTAATATACTGGTCACCAGTAAAACCAGTATATGCTGTGTTTTGGATACTGGCATGCTGGTCAGCACCAATGGAAGTATATATGGACACCAGTAAAACCAGTATATGTATTCAGCACCATATTCACATACGGTTAAACAGAAATGAGGACAGTGTTGGTGTTCATCCTGAAGTAGGGCAGTATTTAAAAGGTCCAGTCCACTGAGGTATGCTTGTGTGGAAATAAAATAATAAAATAATTAATAATTATAATTGATTAATTTTTAATAAATAATAATGGATTAATGGATTAATTAATAATAATAATTCAACTGTTGTCTGCTAATAGCTTCTGTCCTAAATTGAGTCCTAACTGAAGTTGCTGAGTTAGGAAGGGTCTCTAATACGGCCCCTGGACTAAACCTTGTCGACTTGTTTCAGCATCAGCTTTTAACACACCCAGGCCCACATGTGCGAAGTTGACCCTGCGAGAATCTCCCGTCCTCTTTTGACAACATCAGCAACTTCACTACACTCTATATGCGACTGCTCCCAAAACCCCAAGCGCAGTTCTCCTGCGTCGGCTCTGCAATTCTAACTGCAACAAAGCAGAGCACGTTAATCTTAATTAAGATTGGCTGCTATAATTTGAACGCACAAAACCCTTAATTTAAGCTCGTCAGATCTTAATTCAGGAGCCGGGAAGCTTCTGTAGCACGGCCTCAGGTGTGGACAGCTCAGACGGCAGCTGATGAACAGTTAATGTATGGTGTTTACAGGTTTGAGCGTGGACCTGAGGTGTAATTTGGACAAACACGAGTAAGCACATGCGGTAAACAAACTGGGCGAGACTAATGAATTAAAAGCCTTTAATGCACGAGTGATAATTACGTCTCCTCTCTGCTGGCCAGTTTTGGCTTCACGACAACGATACGGCCGCTGGGTGCCCGTCATTTCGCTTGAGCAATAACAGCAACAGAATCAGCCTGTTTTCCACTGCTAATAATACACAAAGTACAGCCTTTTAATGATTAGCGTGACACCGTATGAACTTGTTTACACCGCGCACCAGCGTGCGCTTTGTGTCTGGACTGTATATCTGGATACACTCCGGCCAGATTCCATTCCACTAAAACACCCCCAGTGTGACCAGATGCATGAAAAGCACGTCCACAAGTATGTCGTGTGTGTTTAACTTACTTGGTAGACTAATAGAAACTCGCAGCTCACCACTACGCTCTACACGTGAAGGTGCCACAGAGCGTTCTCCAAGCCATGCCTCAGAAGAACCATATTTGGACCCCTAATGATCCATGTTTGAAGCAGAGATTTGTGAGTGTGAAAAATCTTTTAAAAGGATCACAGCACTCCTCTATCAACTCCATCCATCATCCATCCATCCATCTATCATCCATTCATTCACCATGTATCTATCATCCATTCATCCATCCATCTATCATCCATTCATTCACCATGTATCTATCATCCATTCAACCATCCATCATCATCCATTTATTTATCATCTACCCATCTATCATCCATTCATCCATCCATCTATCATCCTTCCATCTATCTACCATCTATCATCCATTCATCCATCCATCTATCATCCATTCATTCACCATTTATCTATCATCCATTCAACCATCCATCCACCCATCCACCATCATCCATGTATTTATCATCCATCCATCTATCATCCATTTATTCACCATTTATCTATCATCCATTTATCTATCATCCATTCATCCATCCATCTATCATCCATTCATTCACCATTTATCTATCATCCATTTAACCATCCATCCATCCATCCATCCACCCATCTATCATCCATCCATCTATCCATCTATCATCTATTCATTCACCATTTATCTATATTCCTTTCATCCATCCATCTATCATCCATTCATTCACCATTTATCTATCATCCATTTAACCATCATCCATTTAACCATCCATCCACCCATATATCATCCATCCATCTATCCATCTATCATCCATCCATTTAACAATCCATCCATCCATCCACCCATCTATCTATCTATCTATCTATCTATCTATCTATCTATCTATCTATCTATCTATCTATTTATTCATCTCTCTACCATCTATTCTTCCTATTCTATCAATCTACCCATCATCCATTTATCCATCCATCATCCTTTTATCTATCATCCATTTAACCACCCATCCATCCATTCATCCATCCACCTATCATCCATTTAACCATTATCCATTTAACCATACATCCACCCATCTATCATCCATTTATTAATCCACCCATCTATGCATCCATCCACCCATCTATCATCCATTCACCCATCCATCCATCCATCCATCCATCTATCATCCATTCATCCATCCATCTATCATCCATTCATTCACCATTTATCTATCATCCTTTCATCCATCCATCTATCATCCATTCATTCACCATTTATCTATCATCCATTTAACCATCCGTCCATCTGCTGTAAAACAGGGACTAATAGTCTGCACTGGCTTCTGCGGTGGTCTGCCCCACTACTGTCCGGATCACAGTGTGTTCACTCATTGTGCTTGCGTGTGTATTTAGCTATTGGTGGGGACCACATTTGTGCAGGATGATGGAAAGTGTGGCTGCTGGACTAAAGCAAGCGACTAATGCAGTGTTACAGTGTGCTGTGCAGAAGTCCAGCCTTGAGGCCCTCAATTCCCAGTTAAAACAGTCATCAAGTACAAGCTGTTCATTTCACAGGAGATATTTCTGAGAACGTTAAAAGAAGATCAAGCTCCACTCTTGCTTCAGATCTGAGAACATCCACAGGTGTCCGTCCTTCTTCCACTGTGAGATGACACCTCAACGCTATGGAGGTCTGAAAGGAGGTGTAGCTATTCAAGAAGCTCCTCACTGAGACAAGGAGATCTAGACACATCCAACAAAGTAGCTGCTGGAGTTCTCAGAACAATGGACTGACCACTCCAGAGTCCAGAACCTCAACATCACTGAATGTGGGCGAGCTGAGCAGTCAGAGAACACTGGGTTCATCAGGAGGTGGAGCTTAAAGACACAGGAGCTCTAACTGATGTACAGTATTAGAAACACACTGTGGTGCGGGAAACTGAAGCATGTAAATCTGTTCTAGTAGACCCCCAAACAGAACCCCAAACAGAACAATGATGAACAATGAGTATAATAGATCCACTTTAATGACTGGAAAGTGAATGAAGAGTGGCCTATAACCTGGGCATAGTGTTGTATACGTATTGCGTGTGTGTATTGAATGTGTGTGTGTATGTGTGTGTGTGTGTGTGTATGTGTGTGCGTGTGTGTGGGTATTGAATGTGTGTGTGTATGTGTGTGTGTGTGTGTGTGTGTATGTGTGTGCGTGTGTGTGGGTATTGAATGTGTGTGTGTGTATGTGGGTATTGAATGTGTGTGTGTGTGTGTGTGTGTGTGTGGGTATTGAATGTGTGTGTGTGTGTGTGTGTGTATTGAATGTGTGTGTGTATGTGTGTATTGAATGTGTGTGTGTGTGTGTGTGTGTGTGTGTGTGTGTCTATTTAATGTGTGTGTATATACTGAATGTGTGTGAGTGTATTGAATGTGTGTGTATGTGTGTCTATTGAATGTGTGTGTATATTGAATGTGTGTGTATGTGTGTCTATTTAATGTGTGTGTATATTGAATGTGTGTGTGTGTGTATTGAATTTGTGTGTGTGTGTGTCTATTTAATGTGTGTGTGTATATTGAATGTGTGTGTGTGTGTGTATGTGTGTCTATTTAATGTGTGTGTATATTGAATGTGTGTGTGTGTATTGAATTTGTGTGTGTGTGTGTGTGTGTGTGTGTGTGCGTCTATTTAATGTGTGTGTGTATATTGAATGTGTGTGTGTGTGTGTATGTATTGAACATGTGTGTGTGTGTGTGTGTGTGTATGTATGTGTGTACTGAATGTGTGTGTGCGTACAAATGTCTCCCTAATGTCAGGATGATGGGATGTGTTTCTGTTTGAGTAAATGAGTGAGTGATAATGCGGGGGATAACGTAGGGCTGGAGAATATGAAGATATTCATTGTTGTTATTGTGATTACGTCAATAATTCACCATGATTTCAGACTTTCACACTGCATTTAAAGAACACTGACCAACAGCATGTTTCAGTACGAGAAGAACACATGAGGGCGTTTAGGTGACGCCTTTTAAACACAAGAAGTATCACAGGACATGTTGGTGGGTGCTTAATCAGGTAACGCATTTGACTGACGATAGGAAAAAGCAGGAGACAGAGTTGACTGACTAACATACTTAAAATGACTTCTGTGGGTCATTCTGCAGAAGGGGGTCCATAATACATGGAGTGGCCCTCCGTAACAAACATCACACACACACATCAGTTAGTACTTAGCAACACATCTGAACTATATTTGGCAATTTGATATAAATATGTGTTTGTATGCAGTTCTGTACTGAGAAATCTATCAATCTATCTATTTTATGATTTCCTACCAAGCCGGAGTGGAAAAAGGCATTCAAATCAGCAGAAAAATACATTTTTATTTTTAGAAACAGAGATTATAAGATGATATTAATACCAATAATCAATCAAAATATTAATTTCAAGTCATTATTAAATCACACTAGTAATTTATCAGGACTGAATCAACATGTGGAGTTTGCCCTTATGGTGATCTTAATGCTTTACTGTAGAATAAAAGTGAGGACATCAAACTATAAAATAGCACTTGTGGAATTATACAGTCCACCTTAAACTCCTCCACAATGGAGCTTTACAGGAGGATAAACCAGCTTTCTGAACCTGCAGTGGAGGCTGATAGAACAAGGTTTATTTCTAAGCAGTTTTGGGCCAATTCTATTAATCTGTTCATCATGAACATTCACTAAACTGAAAGAGGAGCTAGAGCTTTTACACTGGACAACTAAATATATATTAGAGGTGGAGATATGGAGAAATATAATACTGTGGTACATCAAGAGTATATGTGGTATATCAGGATATGTACTGATTCAGACTCTCATCAGTTGGAGCTGTTAAGTGTGAGCCTGTAGAGTCTTTAAGATCACCAACAACATCCATTTAGTTGAGTGTGTCCAAACTTTTGACTGGTCCCGTACATACCCACCTTCAGGAAAACTAAACACGGTGCATCCTGTAAACGTCCAGAAGTATGGTGGTCTTGTATGACTAGCATTTTGCCATGTGTGTGAGTGTACCTGATTCAGGGTGGGGTCTGCTATCGACAGGTACAGAGACGGTCCTGCGCAGCAGTTTGGTGCGGTGAGAGACGGGGCGCCGATCGCTCATAAGCAGAGGATGAACCTGTACACACAAAGACAGCATTCAGCAGACTACAACTAGCTCCACCTCACCACCTGTAGAAACTGTAGCTCCCTTTGTTGATCTACAGTTTGTGTTCATCTAGTCCTTCACTCAATGGTCCGTTTCTGACCACAGAGCTGTTCTGGTCTGGATATCTTTGGGTGGTGGTCCGCTCTCAAACTAAGAGAGACGCCACTGTACCAGCACCACACATACTACCATTACTAAGAACGGACCACCACTCAAATAATATCTGATGGCTGGTAGCTGGTAGATTAGGACCAGACAGTGCTCCCAAAAAGTATTTGGACACTCCAAACACTAGTAAGTCTACACTAAGTAAGATTTGGAGTCTGGTGTGAACGTATGATTGCATACGACGTGTGAAACAGAGTATGTGAGTGGTGCATGGAAGCTCAGTCGGAGCATCAGTGCCTTCTCTTGCTCCGAAATTGCCCCAGTACCGCTTCATCCCATGTGCACCCGAGTTTGCACCTGTAATCTGTGAGCTTCTGTCTTTTGGGTTTTTAGCTAACTAGTGCTGCAGCACTGGTTTGCCTCAGGGTGGCACTGTAGCTGGTCATCCAGTTGGTCCTTCATAGGCTACCAACAGTAACTATGCTCAGGATACCTCTAAAAAACTTGACACTATGTCGTTGGTGGAAAGAGTGAACTGTTACTCATCTCTCAGACTGAAGACTGAAGAGGAGATGATGAGTAAGGTCTCAGTTAATGTATGAAGGACCTACCAAACTTGAAAAGAGCTTTTCCAGAAGAAGAGCTGTTAAACCAAGCATTTTGTTGCCATTAAAGAATCAGCACCGTAGCGGTCAGCACCATAGAAGTCCAGGAAATGAGTTACAGTTCACTCTTTCCTCCAAACCGCTGGGAAAACTGGGCAAACTGTTGGATTACCAACTACATTAGGGCATTTTGTAAAGATTTTTCAGAGGCAAGTGAATTAGCAGCCAGCAAACATGGGACCCCCCGATTACCAGGGGGTATTTTTCCACACTGTTGGTGTTGGTGAGCTTGTGTTCATTAATGGGATCAGGAACTCATGGATGCACAAAGGAATTCCGGATGCAAGCCTGCAAAGAAACTGCTCAAACAAATGAAGATCTGAAGCCAGAATGGTCTGAATTTTTGAGACAATGCTTGTCTTGGAATGGTCTGTTCAAGATATGGTCTGTTTGGTTTGACCTTGTTTGTCTACTAACACAAGCGCAAGGGTCAAGCGCAAAGGACCAAATACTTTGGCAATGAACTTCTAGATTTGCTGCATGGCCAGAGAACTCAGGAGTAACTAATTAAAGCCTCTAAACCTCATGAAACATTAAACGGTTGGAGCTGCTTTTGTCCACCTGATATACTTACAAAGCTGGAAACAGTTCTGAGTCATTTTCTAAGGTACAGTATGTGGCCTCACTGAAGCACAGCCAGTGCCTTGCTGTCCAAATTCTGTTTTATTCCTGGGAAACCAAGAGCCCATTCCTTTGATGCTAAATGTGCAGTCATCTACAAGCCTGCTGAGGACAGGATTGGGGAATGTTCTATGGCTGCATTTTCTATACAGCACAAGGGCACAGACACAGACGTGCTTATGTAATCTACAGAACATCTGTACGTCCCAACATTCTCATTCTGCAGGTACTGTGACTGCAAAGGCACATATTTCAAATGTACATATACACTCATCATCAAAAGGACAGCTGCACCCAGAAGGAGGTGTGGGGTTGCAGTGCTGTTGGGAAGGAAGATAAAGGTTACCAGGAACAATAAATGATGATACATTTAGACTGATATGGGTAATATTTACTGAGCTACACATACAGAAGTAGTGTCTCTCAGTATGGCGTCGATGTTTGCTAACGCAACATGCCAGACGTCTCGGCATGGAGTTCCTAATGGTGTCCTGCGATAATCCATCCCATGCAACCATTGCAGTCTTTGGTGATGTTGACGTGGTGTTAAATACAGTCATCGTAACGTCTGCGTGCATGTAGTCCTGCGTCCGTCTGCCAATGGTGCCGGCACTAACAGGATGACTCATGGAGGACATCACTGCTCGCTGATTGTCTGCAATCGTGGCTGTTGGGTCAGTCAGGTACAGCGATAAAACTCACCCATGCTTAATCACATGCTCGGCAGAGCGTAAAATTTGAATCATTCCCATGTCTAATATTGTCAAACCTACCCTCCAAGTTCCCTAAGGTGCAACCCTTTTCCGATGATGAGTGTATAATGAGACGTGACTCCGAATTTTTTGAGTGGTCTACTCCTGCCACTGAAAACCAGACAGCTGACCAGTCAGTGTGGCGTGAGATGGGCCCCAAGGAAGAGCTGGTCAGCCTTGCATTATAGATGTTGTTCCGCTGGCTGAAACTGAACCCACCTGTGCTGCTAACATAAAAGAAATGGACTGAAAACGTTTTAAATTGTTACGTGCTTATTGTTTATTGCTCGCCAAGTGCTACACATGCTTATGTTAGCTTGCTATGAAATGGTAGTTACTTGAGGGGCCATTTAGGAACCCTGCTGGGGTTAACGTCAGCTACACAGACAGCTTGTGAGCAAACACACTTCCTTTTGTGGACACAACTGTGTCATACCCAGACAGCGAGCATATATTGGTCTACTGGCTTGATAAGGTCGGAACCCCGCTGACTGTTTGCCACTGCTGGTCCACCCTCAGACCACCCAGATTACTGTCCTGTGTATAAGGTCGAACTAGTTTTTAATCTCTTTAAACAGGTTTTAAACATGTACAGACATGTACAGACAAAATTACAAACAACTGAAGGAAAAAATAATAATGATTCGGCCTGATATAAAATGATTTAGTTGAAAATGTTGTTGCTGACACTCAAAATGATTTACTAAACTAATTTACAGGTTAACGAAAGTAAGAAATAAAGGTGGAATAAGGAAATTGGACTGCAAGTGGAAAACAAGCCCTGAAAAATTGCATTTTGTCTAATACTCTGCTTAAGCACTGGTGCACCACCGAGAAAATGCTGACCAAAGCCCCAGTGGACCGTTAGCTTTGCTGTTAGTTGGCCAACAGTGGTCTGCTACCCTCAGGGTAGTAATACCAGAAATGAAGCTGCTTAATAAGGGATCATTTGGTTAAGGTACAGCTTGGACGACTGCATACAGTAGGGCTGCCACTTCACTCACACAGAGCAGTTTTCAGGTGTCCAGTTTTGATTGTCATTTGTCTACGTATTGAAATGAACTCTCACATTACAGACAAAAAATTTGCAATAAAATTTAGTTGGCCAGTTTGTTTGTCACTCCCACTTCCCGTTCAGCTGGACATTTTAGGTCATTTGCATTATTTAGCATAACTGGTGTTTTTTAACACATTGGCCAATCAGATAGCACAAGTCATAGCATCTGTCTAAAATGAAGAAATCCACAAAAAAGAAGTGTGGCATTAAAATGGAGAATATAAGGCTTGGATTGCAAAGATCCCAACGATTCAACATCTGGAAAATACAGAATACGTCATTCCTCATTTACCATTAAACACGGCGACGACCATCAAACTTCGGATAAAGAGCATTCTCAACAACCGGTCATTGTCCGTTGAACGTCCTACTCAAGAAAAAGCACTGCCGAACAAGGTTGCATGGCAGCTGCTCAACTAACCTTATCTGTGTATCAGAATTAAGAACAGAAATAAGCACCATATCAGCTACTAACCTTAACTGATTGGCTGTTTATCTGATTTTCAATTCAGCAAATGTTAAAACCAACAAATTAAATTAATACCTGTAGCAGTTTGGATTCTAAGTGTTAGGTTTTGTCCGTGTCCTTGTAAAAAGGTTGTGGCTCTAGCAATTAGCAAGCTAATCAACTTGGTTTTAGGAAATTTGTAGCAGATAAAGAGGCAGTCTGCATTTAGTGAAATTACAAGTGATTTAAATTAAATTAGGGAATTTGATAGGAGTTTGCAAGCTAAACAAGAAGCTAGATAGCTAGCAGTAAGCTAGCAGCTACCAGTAAGCTAGCAGGTATCAGTAAGCTATATGTCAGGAGGAAGCCAAACAGCTATCAGGAAGCTAGCAGCTAGCAGTAAGCTATATGTCAGGAGGAAGCCAAACAGCTTGCAGTAAGATAGCAGTTAGCAGTAAGCTAATAGCTAGCAGTAAGCTATAAGTCAGGAAGAGGCCAAACACCTAGTGGGAAGCTAGTAGCTAGCAGCAAGCTAATAGCTAGCAAGAAGCCAGCAGGTAGCAGGAAGCTAGCAGCTAGTTAACAGATACTTTGCTGCTTTTACTGTATGGGATATGGTTATAAATAGGCTGCAGTTACACTGAGCCACTAACACTGCAGTACACAGTGACTAATAATCTAGATGGGCTGACGTCAGGGAGGACCAGCTCAGCAGGGGGGACCGCCACATTCCCCTCACCAGCTTGAAAGCTTGTCAGACATAAGAACACTAACCGAGGGTGTGGTGATGGGAGAAGAGTCTTTATTTGTCAGAGTGATCCTAGAATTCACATCTATGCCAAACACAGTTCAGGGTGTTCTGAACAGAGCCATCACACTGTAGGGAGGACAATTTCTGCGTAACTCAGTGGCTGAAATACTAAACTGGTTTATTATAGACACCTACAGGATTTGACTTCCATATACGAACCCACATGTGCCTCATGAGTTTTCACATGTAATGTAGGTGATGCTAAAATACTGATAAAAACGATTTTAAAAAATCAGCGTGCTCATGGCAAGGCAACGTTCGAACGAGGCACAACAGTGGGTACCAGACAGATGGGACGTTCTATCTGCAAAGTTTTCCGGACATTTAACATTCCTCGATCCACAGAGTCATATGTGTACCAGGAATACATCATAGAAAGCATTGCCACCCACAGTGGACAGCACAGTGGCCAGTCATGGGTGCTTAATGATCATGACAGGCAGCATCTGGCTAGAACTGTCCGTGTGAACAGACAAGCGACTCTGGCAGAAATCACATCCACATTCAATTCAGGAGGCCCTGCACGCATATCCCACTGGTCAGCGCAGCGTTCTTTAGGTTCCATGGGATACGGGACCCACCAGAGGGCCTCTGTTAACACCACAACACCGGACACAGCACCACACCTGGGCTCATGAGGTTGATAACCGAACCCTAGAGTATGGCGTCAGATCACTGTCAAAACTAGGGGGTGCAAAAACACACACCTGCAAGTTATAACATTTCAGGTGCGTAAACACCCCACTCGTGAGTGCAAACGTGAAACATGCGAGCACAAAAAGAAGATTTGCATGCGCATGTTTCATAATATCGTGCTCATGCTGTCTGTTTTTCCTTCTCAACCTGTTAGTTCTCCTCGAGTCTTGAAGGAGGTGGTTTCGACAGTTTGGGGGCGGGCACATGTTCTGTCAGCGAATGCTATTGGCTGATAGCTCCTGGTATCGTGACTGACCGCCCACTACGAAATGCCTTCTGCAGAGCAACAGCGCGGAACGCAGACAGCTGAGATTAATTAAAACCAATTGCTGGTTTATCTAATTTACTGATTTAATTGTCCAGCTTAACACTTTTTATGAGCACGCATTCATTCCTGTTGCCCACTTGCCTGTTTCCCACCAACTTAAAACAAACTTATACTTTAAGAGACAAATCAATCAACTATACTTCGGTCCAAATAACAACTTTATTATAGACGTAACACACATCACCGTCCACACATTTTCTAACACGGTCTTGTAACACAGTACGGGTTGCTGATATTCCGTTGCTAACTCTAAATTAGATAAACCAGCGACTGGTTTTAATTTATCTCAGCTGTCGGCATTCCTCTTCGTCCGCCATCTTTGTTGTTCTGCAGAAGCCGTTTCGTAGTGGCCGGTCAGTCACGATACCAGGTGCCATCAGCTAATAGCATTCGCTGATAGAACCAGCCCATGTGCCCGCCCCCAAATTGTCAAAACCACCCCCGTCAAGGCTCAAGCGCAAAAAATCCTCGTTAGCGCAGAGAGCAGCCGAAGGTAACGTCCTCTGCGTGAGATGAAAACTAACAGGTCCAGAAGGAAAAACACATTTGAAGATGAAAAAACATGAATATTATGAAATATGCGCATGCAAATCTACTTTTCACGCTCGCAGGTTTCACATCTGCGCTCACGAGAGGGATGTTCACACACGTGAAATGTCATTTGCAGGTGTGTGTTTTTCACCCTGTGTTTTTGCGCCCCCTAGTTTTGACAGTGTGGCGCATACCCCATGAAGCCATGGAGCCTAGTTATCATCAAGGCACTGTGCAGGCTGCTGGTGGTTCCATACTGGTTCTCATGGCATGGGTTGGTTTTACTGTTCTGCCTAAACACACCATTGCCCGCTATCCGCTACGCTTCACTGCTTGGTGACCATTTGCAGCCCTTCATGGACTTCACGTACCCCCACAATGATGGGATATTCCAGCAGGATAATGCGCCGTGCCGTTGGGAGCAATCTGTCCTGTTTTGAGAAACTTTCTAGAGAGTTCTGATCAATGGTGTGGCCTTCATGTCCACTTGACATTAGCGCATTCCAGTATCATGATGGTCAAACGGCATTCATTTATGTCACCTATGCTGGCCAGTGTTCTGCCTCGCTCCCAAGACAAAACCTCACAACCCCAACTGGGGGGCGTTCCCAAGCTGTAAACTGAGGTAACCACTTCCACCACTTAATGGTCAATTTCCATACTTCTATCTCATGACCTTTGGTATGTCAGTGTATAGTTAGGCCCAAAATGATACTACATTAACTACTATACAGTGTAGTCATAAAACAGGCTCAAGTGAAAGCTGGAACAGCGAAAGGTACCCATACTAACTGCTAGGAGATAAAATGAGACTTCATTCGCTCGTTTTGAGGCTGGAGGTTAACAGCATTAGCCCAATATGAAGCCTGATATAAAGGAGTTTCCTCTCATAAAAGCCGAAGCTCAGTAGCACAGTATCTACCAATGTAAGCACTGGGCCTTCTATATCTCTGGGTATGAATCATGCGACAGCTGCATAAACCCATGGGCCATTAACTCCGCTTCATATGGAGCCAGAGGAAAGAGGTGGAGGGATGGAGGACATGTTGGAAGCACAATGAAGGGCAGTTACTCCCTCTAGTGGCAAAACACTGGAAACACCACACAGTGGAGCTCATGGTTCAAGCTGTTGGAGAAGTGAAGTCCTGTTTATTGATTTATACTGAATAGAATTTTTGGTTTCTTTTTTATAGATCTTATAATTAATCATCAATGGTCAACATTTTTCTTTCTTTTTTTTTAATTCTGTAAGAAAATAAATAAATAAATAAAGTCAGGTCGACTTCGAGAAATTCCACCAATTTTCCCCCAAATTTCTGTATAATGAAATGATTACGATGTAAAAAAGTCACGGTTTGTCGTGAATTACAGCTGTTCTTATTGGGGGTGATGGGAAACAGATGTCTAGAAAGAGTTTAACGCCTCTGAAAGCTCCCTCACATATGAACTGGTTATGAACCATTGATACCTGATGAATAACAAATTGTTTTACGATAGTTTTTAAATATGATTTTATTCTGAAACGTATTTTTTAAACACGCTTAGGGTTTAGAGATACACACACGCATACATGCATAGTCCCCAGATTTTACCATCATCAACATATATAAACTCAGAAGACATGTGCAGGTTCTCTGGTGGGTTTGGATGGCAAATAAAGTGACTGTATGTGTGTTGTAGACATGGTGAGCTCTGGTTCTCATCACCACCAACACTGTAAAGAAATCGGAATCTCTACAATCAAACATTTCACACCATACCCACTCTGAATGACTCTGTGTACGTCTCAACCACAGAAATCTGGTGGAATTCCCAAATTCCCAAAATCAACAGTTTTGTGTACATTTTGAACATTGTCTAAACTAATTCCTTCTATTACGTGGAGGTTGGCAAAAGAGTGCCTACTGACCATGAAGGTCTGTGGTGTCACTAGCAATCGAATGTGCAGTTACAGGGACGCAACCACATTCCCTGCTTTCTTTGTATTTCTTCTATATTGCTAAAACACATTCAACAAAACTAGGGTTGTCTTAATCTTCATTGTCCTTCTGTTTTACAGGAAAAGCCAAACGTCCATTCTCTAATGGTGCAAAAACGTTATAGAGGCTGTGTTAAAGCAGGGAAAGCACTAAAGTTTAGCCCTTCAGGACCAGGATTGAGAAACACGGCCTTAAAGTATTTAAAGGAAACGTCCTACACGCCACCAAACAATAAAATGGAAAAAAACAAAAAAAACGTGTTTCTACTGTAGTAGAAAATAACATTGTCCCAAATTATGACTAACAGGAGGCTGGAGGCTCATCAGTCCATCAGTAGACGGAAGTGCAGTAGACAGGACTGAACAATTTGGCCAGAACATCTAATTTGCAATTGCAATTTAAATGGGGACTCATTTCTATAAATTGGAGTCCTGGGCCATTCCTTCCTACCTTCCAACTGTCGTTTTCACTGGCCCGAGGCTTGAGTGCTGAATGTAGCATGCCAAACTGCCAGATGTTGTGGTTTTGTCGTCAAGGCACATGTGTGTTTGGGTGCTTCTGATTGGTCTGGCTCGTCAACTGGTAGTTCACAAGCTCCATGCCATCATAACACTGATGGTTATATTGAATGGCTATACTGAAAATTCATCTTCCAAACTGATTATGCTTTAGGGTTCGGGAGCCTATCCCAGTGCTCACTGGGTGGAAAGCAGGAAACACCCTCCACAGGCTGCTAGTCAACCGCAATACAATTAACACTACATTGTTAACTTAAGTTGTGCTCTTTTAAATTGGGATTTTGATACAAAGCAATCCATCTTTCAGCCCTAGTAACAGTTTTATAAAATGTCAGACTTTCCTAATGAGGTGTTTAAAAAGCTCCACAATGAATGCTATAGGTTTCTTCCACGGTTTCTGTGACGTCATGGCTGAAGGTCTGGTCTGTAACTGTTTTGTCTGAATTTCACTGTTAATTTCAGCTCATTTAACGTATGTACACAACCCCTCTGATGCCCAAACAGAAGGCCTGTTTTGGGCCCCTCT
>CM067474.1:65444894-65472378 GCA_034552555.1 Semaprochilodus insignis
TGATGTTGATGATGTTAATGTTGATGTGATGTTGTTGTTGATGTTGATGATGTTAATGTTGATGTGATGTTGTTGTTGATGTTGATGATGTTAATGTTGATGTTGATGTGATGTTGTTGTTGTTGAATGGATTTAAGAAATATACGTTTGAGGCCAAAACCTTAAAACAATGTCTCAGACGTCCAGCCGCGTATTCACAACCAATTCATGTCAAAACTTCCTGTGAAGGACCTTTTAGAGGCATTAAACCCTTCAGACGTTTGGTTACCATCACCGCCACTGTGAACAATTCTGACTAGGCAAGTTTCTAGATCTAGAGGTATTCGCTGGGGACTGTTTAGCCCTGCATGTTCCTCTCCGCCCTGAGTTTAGAATCTGTTTTAGGCCAGAAGCTTATTTACTTTTGACAGTAATTGTGTCAGCATATTATATTTTATTCATGCAGTTGTACATGCCTTATTCAAACAGAAAACCCAGAGCACTGTTTTCTTTCATTGTAGCTTTGGCCCCGAACTAGATCTGCGATGTGCATCTCTCTCTCCGCCTTTGTGCCAAATAATCAGCAGCACGCTTCATCCAGGCGTCTGAAGTCACAGTTGATGATAATTGCGGCTCGAGGAGCAGAGTGAGGTGTGTTACTCTTTGCAGGGATGATTAGCTCAGTAGAAAAAGTGCTACAGTGAATACAGCAGAGCCAACTGCAATCTTTCTTCACTCAAAGACACGATGAGTGAGAATATTTAACCGTTTGATTGCTCACAACTAGGTCACCCATATAGCATTACAGCCTAGTAGCCTAGCCGAGTTCGCTTCATGTAGAATAGTGTCTGATGAACTGTTCAAGCTGGTCCTGACAATTCAGGCCATAATATACCAGATTTATAATGAAATCTGAATAATAAAGAGTTGAGATGTAAATAATGAATGGTTCACTGTAGAGAAACTTACTGACCCAGGTTTCTTTACAGTGGTGGTGATGGGAACCAGGGGTCACCACATCTACAACAACAAAATAAGCATTTTATTTACTACCCAAAACCACCAGTGAACCTACATGTGTCTTGTAAGTGTTTATGTAATTGTAAATGTAATGCTGAGGACGGTAAAATAGTGGAGCGATTTTGTCTCACAACGCTCTACAAACAGTTTTAGGGAAAAAAAAATCTTACTAGATATTAATCAGAAATTTATAGTACACTCATCATCAAAAGAGTAGCTGCACCCAGAAGGAAGTGTGGGATTGCAGAGCTATTAGAAAGGAAGATAAAGGTAACCAGGATCAGTAAATGATGATACATTTAGACTGATATGGACAATATTTATTGAGCTACACATACAGAAGTAGTGTCTCTCAGTATGACATCGGGCCGCCATGTTTGCTAACACAACAAGTCTCAGCATGGAGTTGTAGAGGTTCCTAATGGTGTCCTGTGATAATCCATCCCATGCAGCTTGAATATTCTCACACAGTTCCTGCAGATGGTGCGGTAGGAGTGGAGGTGCAGTGACACCAGGACTTCTGGATGTGTGATGTGTGACAACAAACCGTTCATCTTGATGCTGACCACGGTGCCTCCACATGGATTCGTTGGTCGTCTCCACCAAGACAAAAGCGGGACTCGTCACTGAAGATGACCCGCTGCCATTCTGAGTCACTCCTTGACAGTCTGGCACGACACCATTGCAGTCTTTGGTGACGTTGACGTGGTGTTAAGGGCAGTTGTCATAACAGTCTGCGTGAATGTAGTCCTGTGTGGTGCAGCCGTCTGCCAACGGTGCTGGCACTAGCAGGATGACTCATGGAGGGCATCACTGCTTGCTGAATGTCCGCAATGGTGGCTGCTGGGTCAGTCAGGTACACTGATAAGGCCCGTCCTTGAATCATTTGCATGTCCCACAACGTCAAACTTACCCACCAAGATTCATTACTGTCGGTCGATTCCTTCTGGGTGCAGCTATTTGTGCAACTAGTCTTTTGATGATGAGTATTTTTTTGTGACAAGAAATTCCAATAAACAAAAAATTGACTGTGTTAGCTGGTTTTGAACTAGCTCGCATAAATCAGATGAAAGACCTAAATCAAGTGTAGGTCGCTCTGGGTAAGAGTGTCTTGTAAACAGGGCTGCAACAAACGACTATTTTGAAAGCCGAATTATCTATCGCTTATTAAAACGAATAATCCATTATTCGGGTTATGACCAAGTAACTCTTTATGATGCTATCGGCTTTTAAATTTAGCTTGAGGTTGTTTTATGCATTTGCTAACCAACAATAAAGACATTAAAGATGAACACCGTATTCACTCAAGCATTCATGGTTTTAATGAACTTTCCTGCTAATACAAAAGTAAATACATGCAGCTCGAATATCGATTTCCATTCAGAATTTAAAAGCATGAAGGATGTGTAAAGCAGCAGCAACAAAATACAACAAAGCTAAATTAAATTTCAAATGGAGGAAACGTCATCACCAAGTAATCGACTCTTCATTAGTTGACAATTAATTTGCTCGATTAATCGATGCCACCCTGCTGCTAAATGCCATAATTGTTAATGTGTCAGATGTCAAGGAGTCTCTTCATGTACTAACTTTCTGTGTGGGAGCTTTTAGAGGTGGACGTCTAGTTCCTATCAACACCACTGTGAACACTTCTGACTGGACATGTTTGTCTAGAACACCAAACCACTCTGAATGACTCTCCTTAAATCTCAACAAAAACCTGAAATTCTCTTTAAAAACGGTGAATATCACGTTTACAGTGAATATCATTAAAACCAGAATATTGTGTGAACACTCGTACTCTTATTCATGATCATTTTTGACTGGAGGAACGCTTGCAGTTTGTTCCTCACAATTAATCAGTCAATAATTTGGGCTGTCATGTGCGTCCCCAATCAGGACAAGGCGGAGTGGCATGCTGACTATAAACCTCTTAAAGCTGGCTAGATCTTACACACCCTTTACAATTTAATCAATCAGGATTTCAGTAACTAAAGCTTGTCCAAGACCAAGGTGTGTGGACGGCCCTAACGCTGTACCTGACTGACCCAACAGCCACGATTGCGGACATTCAGTGAGCAGTGATGCCCTCCATGAGTCATCCTGGCAGACGGCTGCACGACCCAGGACTACTTGCACACAGACCGTTACAACGACTGTCCTTAACACCACGTCAAAGTCACCAAAGACTGCAATGGTGTCATAGGACACCATTGGGAACCTCTACAGCTCCATGCAAAGGCGTCTGGCATTAGCAAACATGGCAGCCCGACACCATACTGAGAGACACTACTTCTGTATGTGTAGCTCAATAAATATTGATCATATCAGTCTAAATGTATCATCATTTATGGTTCCTGGTAACCTTTATCTTCCTTCCCAATAGCACTGCAATCTGGGACTTGCTTCTAACTACTAGGAACTGTTCTTTTGATGATGAGTGTATATGGTTTTTCACACATCATTGCTCTCTCACTCTAATACCCAGCATGCATCACACAAAATGCATCATATAATCACTGGGACTCCCCGTAATATTAACCAAACATGACTGCTCTGAACTTAAATTCAGGTGGGACATTGGCACAGCTGGTAGCATTGTTGGGTTTGATTCCCAGTTGGGGCATCCGGGGTCCGTTCAGTGTGGAGATTGCATGTTTGTGTCTGTGTGGGCTTCCTCTGGGTGCTCTGGTTTCCTACCACAGTCCAAAGACATGCAGTCAGGCGAACTGGAGTGCCCCCTAGGTGTAAGTGAAGGTGTATGTCTGTGTGTCTGCCCTGTGATGGACTGACGGCCTATCCAGAGTGGTTCCTGCCTTCTGCCCAATGAGTGCTGGGATTGGCTCCAGCGCCCCCCACAATCCAGAAGGACAAAGCGGTTTAGAAGATGAACGAATGAGGTCAAATTCTTATGGTCCAAAGAGTCTGATAACAGTCTACAGCACAGGGTTTCTCAAATCCTTCCATCCTGCTCAGGCCAGGTTAGTGTACTTGTTTGGTCTGCACTCTGAGTGGTCTTGCGTTTATTGCTTTGCTAGTCGCAGGTGGTAGCTGGGAGTCACTCTGGACACTGTGGGTCTTCTGAAAGACGTGTGTGTGTGTGTCTGTGTGTGTGTGTGTGTGTGTGTGTGTGTGTGTACAAGCTGCTGCAGGGTGATAATTTGGCTGTGTGTCTGTGTTACAGTAGGGGGGGTAACAACACATCTGAGTCAGCAGTGGTAAACTTCCTGAGAGCTGGATCTCACCAGTGCCTAGGGTGGCCACACGTCCGGTTTTAGGCTGGACAGTCTGGTTTTTCAACTCCCAGTCCTCGGTCCGGCGCAGTACCTGGACGGACGCCTATCAGTCCTCTTTTCGGGATGAACTATATAAAATGTTCACTCGCCAACAATATTATGTGTGCCATTGGCTCACGTCCGTTTCATTGGTTTAACAAGGTCATGTGACATTGTGACTTATAACTGCAGGTCAGCCCTCTAAATGCTAGTCAGTTAGTAAGCTCCCGTCTGACTCAGGAATAGCATCCATTCCACCCAATTACATGAGTAAAGCAATCATGTATGTGTTATATAGGTTAGGTCATGATTTTAAGCGCCCCCCCTCCCCCACTTTATGATGTCCTCCTATTGGGGGTGGGATGTCCTCCTTCTTGCTGCTGGTGCTAGGCTCTATCCCATTCTGTTGTCCTGTAATCCAACCACCCCAGAGCACTCTGGCTAGCTCATCGGGATGTGCTCCTCCCAACAACTCCCTGCTCAGTGGGAGGCTACATAAAAAGCCTCCACTCTTTTGTAGGTAGATAAGCTTCCTATGATTAGCATATCCCTCATTCTTGAGTGATCATCTGCACATATGCTGCTTCCTGGGGGGTGCAGCCTATTATCTGTCGCATGTAGGGCAGCGATGTATCCCCCAGTCTATGCGTTTTGACAGCATTCAGGATTGTATAGCATTTTTATGTTCCTGTTCACTGTATGCCGTCTAGCAGGCTAGCATTAGCACAACCCATGGAAACTGCAGAGGTATGTGTGATATATGTGATGTACTGTGCTATTTTTAGATCTTTAAATACATGCCAATATATGCACATATACACAAGTACACCTCCTTGTATCCACACTCATTGTATCAGCTCCACTGACCATACAGGAGCTCTCTGTAGTTCTACAGTTACAGACTGTAGTCCATCTGTTTCTCTGTATACTTTACTACCCTGTTCTTCAATGGTCAGGACCCCCACAGGACCACCACAGAGCAGGTATTATGTGGGCGGTGGATCATTCTCAGCACTGCAGTGACACTGACGTGGTGGTGGTGGTGTGTTAGTGTGTGCTGTGCTGGTGTGAGTGGATCAGATACTAATCTTCTCTAACTCTTTGCTACAGCGCCACTCAGAGGCAGACCAGCGCTGCATCTCTAGTTAGTTAAGAACACCAAAGACAGAAGCTACTTGTCTTTGAGCATCTACTTTCCCTAAAAACAGCACAACTTTATAACAGATTTAGTTTTAGGGACCCCAAATTGTAGATTTTGAGACATTCAGGGGGACCAGGAGGTTAATTTAAGGGTTCTGCACCTTCACCCCCCAAGATTCCCCAGTGTTTTGCACCTGGTTTGAATTGAACTGAATTGAACTGAATGTCACTGAACTCAGCTGAACCAAATCAAATCAAGTCAAATGGAACTGAATTGAACTGAATTAAACAAATTGAACTCGAACTGAACTGAACTATACTGAACTGAACCGAACCGAATTGAACTAAACTAAATATTGAACTGAACTGAACTGAACTGAACTGAACTGAACTGAACTGAATTGAATTGAACCAAATAGAGTCAAACTGAACTGATTTGAATCAAGTCAAGCTGAATTTAACTGAACTGAACAAACTGAACTGAACTGAACTGGAACTGGAACTGGAACTGAACTGAACTGAACTGAACTGAACTGAACTGAACGGTACGGAAACCGAATGGAACTGAACTGAACTGAAATGACCTGAATTGATTAAGGGGTGTTAAAGCTTTTGTGTACGACTGTACATGTAGAGTATGTTGTCATTACGCTGAAAAACAATCCCACGCATATTTTGTTGCATATGTCACAGATCACCTTACAGACATACAGTATAATAGTCACCTAATAATAAAGTTATTAGCTAATAACCGATAACAATTCACCTATCATGTGATGATAATGCACAACTAAACACACTGACAAATCTCAAGGTCATGTCATGCAAAGTAAAACAGAGAGGAAGAATCTTTTCACTTTCAGTTCCAAGTTCATGTTCAGATGACTCTCAGTTTTGGTCTACTCAACAGGGGCTTACATATACATTTGTAAAGTGTATTTCAGCTCAGGTGCTCATGGCCACTGAGGCAAAAACAGGACATAAACACAAAGAACAGAAAGTATCTACTGTATTATAGCTGTTGTGATGCTGATAATATAGTTTATAATATGATCTATTAAATTAGAATAGAATCCTATAGGGTCCTTCTTGGACCCCCACCACCAAACAGACACACGCCCCCCAAGTCCAATGACACGTTTTGCTGGATTTATAACTGAAAATGTCTGCTAATTTTAGTGTACACGTTCTACTTATTTGCTGAGGTTAACATAAAGACTGTAGATTTTGAGGAATTCAGGGGGTCCAAGAGTTGTTGTAGATGATTTATTCACATTTGCACTTAGAAAATCAAGCAAACATGCCATCTGACCATTTGACGTAGCCCAACAGTGTTTCACTGTACTGTACAACACTGTATTGGTATAATGTGCATGGAACTGGAACTGAACTGAACTGATTTGAATTTGAACTGAACTGAAGGCGTCTTTCAATTCAATTTCAATTCAAATTTTTAGAGCACACTCTCTATTTATTTGCTGAGTTTAACATAAAAAACCCATGTGTAAGGATCGGGTCATGGTATGACACATGCGGAGGAGGCTTAAAAACGGTTTATTAACCAAAAGGACAAGGCCGAAGTAAAAAAAAAACAAGCAAAGGGTCGAATACCAAAGGCAAACGAACACAGAAGGGAGATCCAATGTCAACGACAAAAAGCCAAATGTAAAAAAAAACAGAGATCACAAAGAGATGTTAATAGAGAGGCTTGGTACGTACTGGAAAACAGATAGGATACTTTGAAACAGGTAGACAAAGCACACTTAAATAGACCACAAAACACGTGACACTAATCAGTAATCAGGTAAAGTCCATCTGGGGTTGGTTGCTGACTGCCTACTGGAGGTCACATGCTCACCCAGATTGTCCTGGGAAATGGAGTCCCCAGTGGCTAGGCTCAGTACGGAGCCAGAGGGATGCGTGACACCATGAAATATATAATGTGCCACAGCGTTTGTACATGACATATATAAACCCACAGGTATATTAACTGATGGTTTTGGATTGTACACTGTACAAATACAGACAAATTACAACGGTAAGATACTGTGTTTTGTTGGATATGCTAACACTGTGAATATCAACACTTTCTGCTATGGCAGTGTGCATATGCATTTTTTGTCATATATTAATAGCACCAAGAAACTATTGGTACTATTGGTAAGAAACTATAATATAGAATACATGATAGAAATAAAAATAGCAGGTTTACCGAAAAACAGGAAACTTGTTTACAGTGTAAATAAAATGGCTGTATTTGTGTTGTAGACACTGGGATGCCTGGTTCCCATCACCACCACTGTAAAGAAATCTGAGACAGAACGTTTCACTACAGTGAACCTTTTCACACCACACCCCCATGAATGGCTTTGTTTACTAACAGTAACTTAAGGACTGAATAACTAGGACCAAGTCATTGGAGTTCCCTTTTAACAGTCTAGTTAACTAGTATTATACTGTATATAGCATATATAATATAATCAGTAGACCACCTGACTAATAGTACAGTCAGTAGTGTCTGCTCTGGCTGTCTCTGCCTGGCCACCCTGTCTTCTCCATTCTTCAATATCTGATCTCTCTAATACAGTGGAGCAGGGAAGTGGAACAGGAATGGGAAGCAGCAAATATGGGAGGTGGGATAGGAAGTGCTGGAAAACATCCTGAAGTGAAAGTTGACACATCTAATTTACACCTTTTCTCATGTACCCCAGATCAGGTCAATTGGCCGAGGCATGTTTGGAGTCCAAATTTAGCCTCTTTGGTTCAGAATTGGAGCTGCAAAGCTAACACTGCTAACAAACACTAGACCTCAATAGTCACCCAAATAGCCTGAATTGTTTTCATGAAAATGCATCTCCCCTTCTCTCTATACCTGGCTCAACCTACTTAAAGCACATCCTGATCTTCATTATAGGACACAGTATAACCTTGTGTCAACTGGAAAACTGCTCAAAGCTTCAACTCTGTGGGCACCCATTTCAGACAAGACAGGTATCCACAAAGCTGTCGTAAATTAGACGGCAGATCTTGGATCAGATTCAATCTCCGTATTTATGATGGTGTTTTAGACCTCACAAAAACCGTCACATTGTGACATCTGAGTGACTTAAATGATGCAGTTTATCCCTTTAACGTTCTGCTCAACCTTTTGGTAGAGCGCATTCCCAGTCACTATATCTTAATGAAGAAGGTGTTGAACTTAACTCAACCTAAGTGTGCCATCTCTACCAATCGGCAGAGATATGTTAGACTAAAAAATCCACTAGAGATCACTCTTTCAATAGATATGCCTCTACTGTTCTCATCCTTGGAGGAACCGAGCAACAAGGGAATCTTTCCACACATGTGGATTGTTTTTGGTGGAATTTTGATGGTGAGCTTATTTTGTTGGCATATTATAGTTTAGATGAACAGAATTATGTAACTTTATACAAGAAAAAGAGTCTAACAAGGTTAAAATCGTCTTTTAAAAACATGTGTTTCCAAATGGTCTAATAGTTTCTTCAGGCTAAAGGTGTCTATGCTAAGCTAATGCAGTTGAAATTGACCACGTGCTTTGTTACTGTCGCCCCAAACAAATAAATTTAATTTATTTATTTTTTTTTTCCTTGGTGAGAACATTAAAAAAAAGGTTTACGTGGGTTGAGGACTTTTTTTTTGTGACGAGACAAAAATGACAACAACATAAGCATAAACACTGTTTGTGAGCAATGTTAGCCTTGTAGCTCTAGCACTACACTAAAGAAGCAAAGCCTAGACTCCAAACATGTCTAAGCAGACCACCTGTATGCAGAGTGAGCGAAACAACTGTGTGAACTGGATCTTTTTTCTCTGCAAACTGCTTCTTTAAGCACCTATTGGAAAACCACAACATGTTCGGAAAAACAGGAACGGTAGCCGGATCTGCCTGAATGTCTGTGTTCAAACACAACTAGTAGTGTGACAGTGTAGTCTGGGAGCACAGAGCACCTCCAGTGGGGAACACTGAGAACTCCAGGCCCAAATTTTCATCTCCGGGGAAGCCAACGCTGCTGACACGCCTGCAGTGGATATATGTCCTTAATTCCTTTGAAATGGAGCGTGTCACCTGCCTGTTGAAACTCATCCACAAGTCTCTCAAGATTACACTTGACTTCCTTCATTAATTCGGTCTGCCAGTTTGCTCTTAGGGAACAGAACATTCTCCAGTGATATTCTAGCCTGACCAGTCAACCTGTTCTGATATGCAGCAGCTGAGCAGGTGAACACATCCGAAAACCATAACCTGAATCCATAACGGTGCCTCAAGCTCTTACAGCATTTATGTACTTGGACTATGAGGCATAACCAAACAGAAGAGCAGCACTTCTCCACTTCCTGTGCCAACGGGCTAGATGTCTCTTTCCACAACCTGGTTAAACTAGAGCTCGACTTTCAATTCTAAACTAGGGCTGCAATGATTAATCAACTTAGTCGACTAAAATCGAAGACCAAATTAGTTGGCAACTAATTTAATAGTAGTCGATTAGTTGATGATGCCGTTTCCTCCATTTCAGACCTGTGACTGCAGAATTTAGCTGCAACAGTTCAACAGATAATTGAAATTGTTCATTTTAATAATCCATAAATTATCAAAAAAGCTGTTTATTGCAGCCCTATTATAAACCACCCTTCATATAAATCAGGACCTTTGTATTTCACCCAGACAATCAACAAAATATGCCATTTCACAGCTGCAAAGGACTACATATTTCCACATATTCAGCCAACTGTAGTTTAGCTCCGCCCATTCACGCCAAAGTCATAACGAGTGTTTCAGGCTGAAATGCTATTTGACTGAGGCAGAGTACCAGACAGCCAATCAAAACAGAGCTCATTTACATATACCAGTCTCAAAGGTGCAGCAACAAAACCGGCCTGATTAATTCTATGAGATAAAGAGAGGCTGGAAAGTTGTGATTTTGGGACATAAGACCCTGCAGAGTGTTTGCCCACCTGATCAGTTTAAACTCACATACAGTGTTCACCTCATGTTTCAGCTCTATTACAACAACACGAAATAAAAAAGTGTGGCACATGACTGTGTATAGATACAAACCAGCAAGCTTAGCGGTTTAGAGGCTTTGCCACTGTTGGCCACAGTTTTAGTTGCATGGCTGTAGCATTACTTGTATTACAGCTACTTAAAGGCACAGTATACAATTTCAATCCAACACACTTTTTTGCCAAATTCAGTGAATGTCTCCTCACGGTCCACTAGCTGTTCATTCTGTATGTGCACTGGGTAAAAATCCTGTGTTGGTATGCAGCCCTGGCTCTGTAAACAGGAAACAAACAAAGAGGCTCGGGTCAAACTACATTTGCCTTGGCAATCCATGTCTATAAATTGGAGGGGGTACTTAAGGGAGGGGCTGGATTTGTTTTGCTGCCGAGATCAAATGTCAACAATAGCTCTCCGGAATCATATACTGCACCTTTAACAACCTTGTCATACAGGGAATCCAGAGGGAAAATGTACCCAGGACCAAATGTATCAGATTTAGAACACCGAGAGCAACAGAAGTGATTTTCCAAAATGGCACACATTTTTCCCCACAGTGTAAATCAACTTAGACGCAGAGTTCCTACGATTAGCATCATGCCATCTTAGGATGGCCACTTTATTTTTTTTCTTTTTTACTAGAACAGAACTAGAACGATACTAGAACAGAATTAAACTCATAACCGAACCTGTCACACATGATCGATTGCTTTACTCACCTAACTGGGTGGAATGGATGACATTCGTGAGTCAGACGGGAGCTTACTAATTGACTAGCATTTAGAGGGCTGACCTGCGGTTGGTTTAACAAGGTCAACTTTGTTCAACCAATGAAATGCAAGGCATGTCTTTTGACATGGACGTGAGCCAATGGCACACATAATATTGTTGGCAACATTTTAAATAGTTCATCCCGAAAAGAGGACTAATAGATGTCCCTCCAGGTGCTGCGCTGGACAGAGAACTGGGAGTTAAAAACCAGACTGTCCGGCCTAAAACCGGACATGTGGACACCCTATGCCATCTACAAAATCAGGCAGAACCTCAGAAGTCCATATTACATCAACGCAACTGTACTTACTCTCAGCGAAGGAGCATATGGTTTTAACCCACTACAAGTTCAAATCTCATCAAATAAGTGGACCCAGAGTATGATATTCAAGCCACTACTTAGTAAATGTCACATCACCTATCTAACTATATTTACTTACACTTAGCTGCTAAAAAATGACCATTAAAACCTGATGGTTTTGCTTTCTGAATTGGAATTGGATTTGGCTTCATGTGAAACCATCAAACACTTCTGGAATCAGTTCCAGAACACCTGGTAACCCACCATATAACCACTACGTACCTTACTGACCACCAGGAGACCTCCAGGATCCTGCAGAAACTTTCAATGGGCTTTATAAATGTTTTTCAGCAAGGCATTAGCATGATTAGCATTAGCGAAGCTAGCATAATAAGAGCTCTTCTCACCATGGAACATGCTTAATTCCAACTAACTACAGCACAGACACAACCCTGGGTGATTCGATCCTGAGGGCGTGAAGTCCACCAGCTGGTGCTGAAGGCACTGAAAGTTGATATTATACCGAATGTTTTGTGGTGTTTGGATCTGCTGTCTGATTGGCTACATTAACATTAGCTTAGCAAGCAGCTATGGACCCACACATGCCTCTTTTACACGAACAAAGTGCCAGTGCTCGGGCCAGAGCTAGCGCTGGTTTCCAAGATCTTATGGACCCATTAAGAACGCTGGTTTGAGAGCCGAGTGGTCGGCGGACAATGCATAAAAACAACCTTACGTGGTGACGGCGGCGCCACGCCCTTTTGCTACTTGCGTCAGGGGTTCCATGGTTCCAGATCAGTGAGTTCATGGGGGTGGAACAGTACCGATTTTGTCTGCCAAGTTTGTTGTGTGGTGGAAAAGTGCAGAACGGCTTGAGATTTTGGAACCGGCTCCAGCGCCATGTCGGTGCCACCCTTCACAGAGTTAAGTCTTGATTCTGCTGCTCAAAACAACAGTAGATGAGTAAAAACCAATGTCTGGAGAAACAGAGCAGGTGTTGGAGTGACAAACTACAGATGAACGATTTGGGCAAAGTATCTAATTGCGAGTTTCTGACCAATATTGTGATTGTGATTTAAACTGGCCAAGAAGACCAGAGTATCTACTTGTTCTGGCTTGATGCTTGAACGTAGACAATTAACACACCAGTCAATTTATGGTTGTGTTTATGTATACAGTACATGGCATCTTTCCGATTGGTCTAACTCATCTACAGGTGATTCACAAGCTAATAACAGGTCTGATTAGCTTTAATTTTCCCACTTCACACCTGATACAGCAACATAGTTGATAATGCAGACTGTTATAGACTGTTATTGACTGTATAAGCTGTAATTTAAAACAGTGTACTCTCTTAAATTTAAATTTTAATATATAAAAACGATTAATCTTTCAGACCTTTGACAAACAGCCATAACCAAACCTGTTTTGTGGTGTGTGGGGCTGTAGAGTTTAGATATGCTAACGATAGCTTAGTTAGCTTAGTTAGTACATGCTACGTACCATAGCACAGGCCTGGTTCCAGCTAAGTGGTGCTAAAATGACACCCATTTTGGAGAATATCAGACAGCAACATCGAATGACTCATGAAATCAGATATATCCTCACTGTCCAAAGAAAAACAAGTATCTCCAAAATGGCAACTTTACAGCAGAGGCCTAAAACCTAATAACTTTAGTGGAAGTCAATGGAATCAGACTTTCACCCCCCACCCCCAGCAGTTTTGGGCCATTTCTTTTGGTCCATTCATCATGAAATGTTCACACAGTGTAAACAGCAGCTCATGTGATCGAATGATGCATAAAACAAAAAAAATGACAAAAATGGAGATACGTGTTTTTTCTTTGGACAGCTCTGATTTTTCCCCACTTTCTATTGGCATATTGATGAGCTCCCACACTGGAAATAATCGAGCCCCTCTGAAATGGGTGGAATGTGTTCATTGGGCCGTCCAGATGTGGAGCAGAAATTTGACACGTCATAATTGTAAAATGATAGCCTCATTTTTAATTACCGTAATACCATGACATACCGTTACATCGCCCAACCCTGCTTCCCGTGTACACTTGCTGTATTATATTCATGCGGAAATGAAATATACATTCAAATCAAGTCAATTCATTATCTCTTTAGTGAAAACTTCACCACTCAACTTGGTATTATTCGACTGAAATCAAGTCAGACTGAGGCGATAACTGACCAGAAGTTCATGAATACATAAGTATAACATTTGGGTGTGCGTGTAAAGGAGTGAGAGTGAGAAGCAGACAGGCAGAATGAGGTAGTGAGCAAGCGAGCGAGTGTCCAGTTCATCCTGCAAACTGAACATTTGGTTAGCGCTAGCTGCTTCACCCACTTTAAGTTCCCTTTGTGACTGCAGTTAGCATTGGCACTAACGATATCATATCCCTCCAATTGGCCGCAGCACGGCTCTGTACTGGTAAAGAAGCTACATCTGAGATCCGGCCTGAGATGAGGCTACAGTCTATCTGTGATAGCGTGAGCATAAAAACTCATTCATTTGATGGAATTTAGCAAACCTATGGTGGGGTGCTGCTGACTGAACAGAACGTGTATTGGAACCTAGTCTCTTTATGTCCAGAAGACCATCATGGAATAAGGCAAAAATGAATGAAGGCTGACTAGTAGAGACCTTTAGTTTAGGGCTGTGTATTGGCATGAAACTGGTGATACAATATGCATCATGATTCAGGGGTTACAATCCAAAATACAGTCATCATCAAAAGAACAGCTGCACCCAGAAGGAAGTGTGGGATTGCGTTGCTATTGAGAAGGAAGATAAAGGTTACCAGGAACAATCAATGATGATAAATTTAGACTGACATGGGCAACATTTACTGAGCTACACATACAGAAGTCTCTCAGTATGGCATTGGGCCGCCATGTTTGCTAACACAACATGCCAGACGTCTCGGCACGGAGTTGCTCCTAATAGTGTCCTGTGATAATCCATCCCCTGCATCTTGAATATTCTCACACAGTTCCTGCAGATTGTGCGGTAGGGGTGGACGTGGAGTGATACCAAGGCTACTGAAGGTGTGTGACACGTGACAACAAACCGTTCATCTTGGCGCTGACCACGGTGCCTCTGCACACGGATTTGTTGGTCGTCTCCACCAAGACAAAAGTGGAAGCCGTCTGTCAACGGTGCTGGCACTAACAGGATGACTCATGGAGGACATCACTGCTCACTGAATGTCCGCAATCGTGGCTGTTGGGTCAGTCAGGTACAGTGATAAGGCCCGTCCTTGCTTACGTCACATGCATGGCCATGTGTGAAACTTGAATCGTTTGCATGTCTTACAATGTCAAACCTACCCACCAAGTTTCATTACTGCCGGTTGATTCCTTCTGGGTGCAGCTATTTATGTAACTATTTTTTGATAATGAGTGTATATTACAATATATTGTGATTCTGTAAGCAAGACAATGTGTCAAGATTTCTAAAATAGAACAGAAATTAAAATAGAAATTTCAGAAAACTGCCATAGTATGAAAAACACACCACCATATGCAGAGGGTTGCTAATGCTAGCGTTAGCAGTGTGCATACATGCTACTTGTTTACGTCGGTGTGGACAGTCTAGCAGTGAAGAACACTGCTATCTAGTTGTCAGGGGTTTGAACACAATACAAGAATGCACCACTGAACCACCTGTCACCAATCCTTGAATGTCAACTACTTATTAAAAATCAACACCGTGTTTTTTGAGAACCGATGCAGCATCAGAAACATAATATCATGATATTCGATATTTTCATTCGTATACGCCTACTTCAGTTTGGGCAATGAATATCAAAACTCTGTCCAAAAAGCAGGAAAACATCTCTACGCTCGCTATGCTAATTTCTGCTAGCAGCTGTATGGGTTCCTATTAGCATGTTAGCGCTAAACTAGTGGTGACTCAAAACGTCTTGAGCATTCAGTGTTTTATTTGAAACTTGTAACAGTTTCAGAATCAGACTCTGATTATTCTGGTGAATTATTGTCACACATATATGTGACCGGACAAACTATTAACACAGTCATAAGCTTTGGCCATAAATTGCACTCACACCCCTCTGAACGTTACTGTAGTTGCTTATTAGCATATCTGGCATATCATTACCTTCAGATCTCACACATTTAGACACATTCAATATCAGCTTACCTCCTAAAATGTGATCTTTAACACCCCAAAGAAGAACATTAGGAGTACGTGTAGCGTGCAGAAGTGTGAAACTCTACTGATCTGCCATGTTAGCAGATAACAAAGACTCATGCAATTAAGGTGGACTCATTCGTATGGACTGATTATGAAGTGCAAACGCTGCTTAAAATTAACTCTTGTCAACAAAACTTGACTGGGAATGTGGACCGGGAATCATCCTAAAGCAGGTTCTCCAGCTGTATTTTAGCACGAGTCGTGATGCATGCTCAATACATGTAAACAGCAAGAGGATAACGGACCGCTAACGGCAAAGCTGGTGGTCCACAGGCGTTTTGCTGACTGTTTTCCGGGGGGTCCGACAGTGGCTAAGCAGGGTATTAGAGAAAAGGTCATTTTTCATCACCTGTTTTCCACTAACTGTCCAATTTATTTACTCTTCCTTCATTTCTTACTTTCGCTATCCTCTGTAATCTGCTTTAGTGTCAGCAGCAACTATTTCCATCTATATCATTTGACATCAGGTCAACCCATTCATTAGTTTCTCTCCCAGTTGTTTATAACGTTTGTTTTAGTTTATGTTCTAAAATTAAAGTCTGTACACATTAAAAATCTGTTCGAGGAGATTAAAAAAATAGTTTGATCTTGTACACAGGACAGTAATCTGGGTGGTCCGAGGCTGTGTGCTTGCTATCTGGGATGTGTATGATAACTGCCAGTTACCAGCATTTTCAAGAAGCTGTTTTGCCCATCCACAGGAAAATGGCAAAAACCGAGGCCTCAAGAATCACCGCCCTGGAGCAGTTTAGAAAACCTCATTCTTCATTCACTCAAAACGCAGCGTTCCTGTGGACGGGAGGTCACAATGCAGGGAAAAATATGTATTTCAAAATATCTGGATGTGTGTGGACGCGCCTCAGGGAATGAGAAAGAAACACTGAGAGGAATCTGGACTCAGGCGGAAAGACTATCTAAGAGCATGAGAAAGAACCAGTGAGAAGAACCCAGGCTCAAAACTAAAAGCTCTCTCAGAGCATGAGGAGGAGCTATCAAGAAGAACCCAGGCTCAAAACTAACAGCTCTCTCAGAGCATGAGGAGGAGCTATCAAGAAGAACCCAGGCTCAAAACTAACAGCGCTCTCAGAGCATGAGGAGGAGCTATCATGAAGAACCCAGGCTCAAAACTAACAGCTCTCTCAGAGCATGAGGAGCAGCTATCATGAAGAACCCAGGCTCAAAACTAAAAGCTCTCTCAGAGCATGAGGAGGAGCCATTGAGAAGAACCCAGGCTCAAAACTAACAGCTCTATCAGAGCATGAGGAGGAGCCATCGAGAAGAACCCAGGCTCAAAACTAAAAGCTCTCTCAGAGCATGAGGAGGAGCCATCGAGAAGAACCCAGGATCAAAACTAACAGCTCTCTCAGAGCATGAGGAGGAGCTATCATGAAGAAACCAGGCTCAAAACTAACAGCTCTCGCAGAGCATGAGGAGGAGCCATCATGAAGAAACCAGGCTCAAAACTAAAAGCTCTCTCAGAGCATGAGGAAGAACCACCGAGAAGAACCCAGGCTCAAAACTAAAGATTCTCTAAGAGCATGAAGAAGAACCACTGTGGAGAACCAAGACTCAAAACTAAAGATTCTCTAAAAACATGAAGCAGAACCACTGAGAAGAATCAAGGCTCCAAACTAAAGATTCTCTAACAGCATGAAGAAGAATCACTGAGGAGAACCAAGACTCAAAACTAAAAACTCTCTAAAAACATGAAGCAGAACCACCGAGAAGAATCAAGGCTCCAAACTAAAGATTCTCTAACAGCATGAAGAAGAACCACTGTGGAGAACCAAGACTCAAAACTAAATGTGAGCATGAGCATGTGGAAGAACCACTTAGAAGACCCGAGGCCTAAAACTAAAGACTCTCTAAAAGCATGATGCAGAACCACCGAGGAGAACTGAGGCTCAAAACTAAAAACTCTCTCAGAGCATAAGGAAAAAGCACAGAGGAGAACCAAGGCTCTAAACTAAACACTCTCCCAGAGCATGAGGAAGAGCCTTTGAGAGGAACCTCTGGATGGTGGAATTCAGCATGCAGGAAAATCTGTGAATTGCCCACTTTTTTGGCCTTTTTCACAATGATGTCCATTTCCACCCACAAGCTCGCTCACACTACTACCTGTGCTAGCAGGATGAAGGCTAGCAAAGCACAAGCTTCCTGCGAGTCATGTGATGCCAGCAACCTCATCCTTTCCAGCTGCTGCAAACACAACATCATTGGACAGCTCAAAGCTCTTGTGGGAGAACGATGTCTGGTAGCTCTGCCATCAGCTAAAAGACTCACTAAGTGATGGGTGGGAGAAGGAGGCCCATCCCACTGACCCAAAGAGAGAGTGTGGACTCACGGCCAAAACTGTATCATCGGTGATCGAACTCACAACTGTAAACCACTTTAGCATATTGTCAGGTCACATCCTCTGGTCTATGTGTGTGCTTATATTACTAGTGCAGGTAACCCCTACCGCATGTCCAAACATCAAGCTGTACTACAGAGTTCCACACCTTCAGCCTCTCGCAGAGTTCATTAAGCAGAACGTATCGATCCAAACTGGCATTCCTCTATTATTTACAGCACTGTACGACCCTTTAATCCACCTCCTGCGTGAGCTGTACACCATATCAGGACAGGGCAACAGCCCAAGGCAACATTTAAAACTAATAAAAGTTAATGAACTCTGTGGCACGTTAGCAGCGGCCTGAAATATGAGCACACGTTACAGCAACTCTCCATGCTCTTGGCAGCACGCAGCAGTGTGAAAAATGGATTTAGGATGTATTTTTAGGTGTCTTAAGGTCATTAGAAGGATGGCAAGGAACACGGGCATGACAAATCATATTTCATATGGCATATAATAATATGAAATCAAGGCGTTTAAGGCACCACAGTGCCAACAGGGCATCGAGCTTATGTAGGAGATCAACACAGACAGCCACCAGAATCAAACTACTCTGAAGAAATCACAGACAGGAGGTGCAAAAACCGGATCTCCCCTGGCCAATATTACAGGGCACTTCCACCAAACCTTCTAACTTGCTGCATAATGCAGTTCCTGAGCTGTAATGGTTTGATGCAAGTGGATCCACTGTCCTTGAGAAACCTACAGGCTCTGATTTCTTTACAGTGATGGTGGTAATGGGAACCATCATGTCTACAACACAACTATATCCATTTTCTAATTATCTAAACCACACGGGTCTGAACGTGGGGACAAAGCTCACCGGACGAAAAATGAGTCACCTTGTGTGTTTAAGGTAACTTCAGACTCCTGCAGGTGGCGCTGTACGAGGATGATGGGGCTATAAATACCTGCGGGGTGTGAGTGACGGGATCCATAGATTGGGAAGAGGTGCTACAGTGCAGGGAATGTCTCGTTCCATGTGTGGAAAATGGCTCCAAAGCAGATGTTAATGATTGGCTAAAAGGTGTCACATTTCTGGGTTCGTCCGCCGTCTCTACCGCCACTCCGGACTCCAATCCCCAGAGTACACCATCCCCGGAATTCTAATCATTCACACCTGCATCTCATCTGCTATGTTTGTATATACATATATGCTCTCTCTTGCCTTGTCTCTTTGGGAGGTATTGCCAACCCACGCTGCATACTGAGCGTTCTGATCACTCTGTTCTGGTTCGTGTGTTCCTTTGCCTATTCCTTTGGTTTTGTTTGCTCGGTTGGACTGCTTACTGTTACTTACCTGGACTGTCCTATGGTTCTGATTTCGTCCCTCTGCTGTCTGCCTGTGCTTTCTGCTGTCTGCCTGTTCTGCTCTTTGCTACTGCTTTGTTAATAAAACCATTTATCTTTTTACTCTGCTGCGCGTCTGGTTAGTCACCCTGGTGTTACAAAAGGAGTGACTGCATTTGGGCGTGTCAAAGACCATAGTGTGAAGGAAGTAGCTGAATCTGCAGGTGTATGGAAGCGTACGGTCATACGGGTCTTGTGCCCGTGAAGGAATCGTACCAGGGAAGGCATCCACCAAATCTGGCCCAACTGCATAATTCTTTGATGCAAGAGTGTCTGAACATTGATGTGGCCTACATCCAGAAACTTGTCCAGTGCATGCCAAATCCAGTAACAGCTGTTATTGGTGCTTGTGGAGGTATTACAGGGTATCTGGTACATTTCACAGATCACATGTCACAGGTGACTCATTTTTTGTCCAGTGATTGTCTGGTTTATGTAATACTGATGATGGTAAAATATATTTAAATTCAGAACCATTTAATGTAATATCTTTTTATGAAGGAGGTTTTACAGGTCTCAAACTCTTCAGACGTTTGGTTCCTATCAGCACTACTGTGTACTGTTTCTCTAGAACAGTGGACACCAACCCTCCTCCTGGAGACCGACCTTCCCGTAGCACTCACCTTCTGCCAAAGTGCACCAGACCTCTTTTAGCTAATCAAGGACTTCTGAAGGGCATAATTAAGTAGACAAGGTGAAGCCAATTAGGGTTAGAGCTAAAGTCTGCCGGAAGGTCACTCACTGTGTTGGTGGTCACTCTAAATTCCTTTTTTCCCATATACATCTTGATCTATAAATGTGTCTACTGGGAATAGCCCCCTTATGATGATGTATCTTGCCACTGGAGCTTGTAAACACCTCAGTGTCCCTGCTGGACTGAGAATCGTCCACCAACCAAAACTATCCAGCCAACGACGTCCTGTGGGCAGCGTCCTGTGGGCACTGATGAAGGACTAGAGGATGACCAACACTGCACTGTGCAGCAGGAGATGAGCTATTGTCTCTGACTGTACATCTACAAGGTGGAGCAGCAAGGTAGGAGTGTCTAATAGAGTGGAGAGTGAGTGGACACAGTGTTTAAACACTCCAGCAGCACTGCTGTGTCTGATCCACTCACACCAGCCCAACACACACTAACACACCACCACCACGTCAGTGTCACTGCAGTGCTGAGAATGATCCACCACCCACATAATACCTGCTCTGTGGTGGTCCTGTGGGGGTCCTGACCATTGAAGAACAGGGTAATACAGTCTACAGAGAAACAGATGGACTACAGTCTGTAACTGTAGAACTAGAGAGTGTTCCTATATGGTACAAAAAGCTGATAATATGGACTATAAGTGTAGATACAATAAGACCTTCCTATAATGTGCTTATTGAGGGTGTATATACGGATAGCACATATGGACAACAAACACGTCTTGGCTAATCGAGCCCTTGTTTAAGATACAGGGGAAGAACTCTACTGCTTTAAATGGAGGCAGAAATTCAGATCACTACATGCATTTGCAGTCCTGTACCATCTTGGTTGCAACAGGAATACCATTACAGAACTGTACCATGAAGAGTGCGAAGGCTGATGAATTTCTAATGACCCACCTGCTGCTTATTTATTGTCTGTAAATGATTTATGAGAATCCTATAATAAGCCATGGGATATCTTACATATGGCTCTTTTAATACAACACAATATGAGATTCAACACATCCCTTATCGCAATTTGCCACATCAGTTCAATTACTATACACGTCCAGCATTTGGAAAGCCAATCTTGCAATCATAAATCATTCACAAAAGCAGTATATGTATAATGTATGGCAACGTTTGACGAAGCATGGTGTAGTGCACACAGCCTTGCATTACAATGTACTTGTGGCCCAAACACTTTTTATGCTACAATGTCAATCGATGTAATCTAAATGGCCTGTCGTCCGAGCTGGAGGGCTAAATAGTGCATGTAGAGATAGAAGAACACTGACAACACTCATTAGATTAAACAGACTAACACTGTCCTAATGGAATTTAGGGTTCTTGTTCATTTTCTATCAGTCTGTGAATTGAAACCGTCACGATAACCACGATTAATGATTGAATCTGGTCATTTTATGCCACTCCAAGCCATTTAATTTGGCTAATTAGCAACACTGCTTGCTAGTTTTAGCTTCTATCATTGTCTAAACTAGCTTATACCATCTTAGAACGATATGTTGCACATATATACTCATCTAGTCCTAAACCTGCATGACCTTCATGGAACTCATTCTAGCCCCACATAGCCTTCAAGAAACTGGTCAGAGACCCATGTAATCCTTATATACAGTAATTGGTCCTGGCCCATCATGATCTTCAAGCAACTGGTTGTAGATCTACATAATCTTGGTATAACCAGTTCCAGATTTGCATTATCTTGGTATATATATGCCTAGACCTATATAATCTTTATATAACTGGTCCTAGACCTGTATTAACTTCATGACACTCTAGGCCCACATAATCCTCAAGAAAGAGAGACCAATGTAATCCTCACATAATTGGTCCTGGACCATCATAATCTTCATGTAACTGGTCCTAGACAATCATAATGTATATATAACTGGCCCTGGACCATCATGATCTTAATTTAACTGGTCCTAGACAATCATAATGTATACATAACTGGTCCTAGACAATCATAATGTATATATAACTGGTCCTAGACAATCATAATGTATATATAACTGGTCCTAGACAATCATAATGTATATATAACTGGTCCTAGACAATCATAATGTATATATAACTGGTCCTAGACAATCATAATGTATATATAACTGGTCCTGGACCATCATAATCTTCAAGTAACTGGTTCTAGACAATCATAATGTTCATATAACTGGTCCTGGATGTTATGATCTTCAAGTAACTGGCTGTAGACCTACATAATCTTGGTATAACCAGTTCTATATTTGCATTCGCTAGGTATGTATGTGCCTAGACCTACACAATCTTTATATAACCAGTTCTAAGACCTGTATGATCTTAGTGAGACTCATTTTAGGCTCACATAATCTTTAAGCAACTGATCAAAGACTAAGGGTTGCACCAGTATGGGATTTCCTCTCAAATAACATCACGGGTTCATGGTATAGTCTTTGACAACTAGTGAAAGCATTTCACTTATATAGTTAGTTGAGGTGGAGCTCTTTTAACCACTCTGAAAGGAGATGCCCAGTGTAATGCCTTGATTCAGCTTGGCTATAAACGTCCACTCCAACCCAGATAGCAGAGAGCTCTGGTGGTGTGAAATGAGCAGATGAACACAGAACACATGGAGTAGATGCTAATCATTGACTTGTTGACAATATTCCAGCTAGTTAGTTTATGAACCACTTGACCATATGAAGCAGGTCTCACGGCTTCACCTGTACATTCATACCCGAATTAATTAAAAGCAGTCCAAAGCCGCATAGGGGTTGGCAATAAGTACACGCCACGAAACCATCAATTTACATACAACAGTATACCGTGAAATCAGTACACTATCAGAGACCTGTGTAGCCTTTAGAGACCACCATAATCTTGGTATAACTAGCCCTGAACTGTTTAACCGGTCTCAGAGCTGCATAGTCTTGATATAGCTAGTTCCAGATCTGCATGATCTTCATGTAACTGATTGTAGATCTGCAAAATGTCCATTTAACTGGTAGTTGACCGGCATAATCGAGGTACAGTGTATCTAGTCTAAACCTGCATGATCTTCATGGATTTCATTCTTGGCCTGCATAATCTCTACGTAACTGGTTACTGACCCGTCTAACCTTCATATAACTAGACCATCATAATCTCCATGTAACTGATCATAAACCTGCATAGTCTTCATGATAAACCTGCGTAGATCTACATGATCTCCATATAACCGGTCCTGAACATCTTACAAATCTTTGACCACAGACCTGCATAATCTTGGTATACAGTGTGACTAGTCTAAACCAGCAAGATCGTCATTGTGTAACTGACCATAGACCCACATAATATTCATATAACTGGTCCTAGACTTGAACAACCATTATGTAACTGATCACAGACCTGCATAATCTTGGTATCACCAGGTCTGTATTGTCTAACTGGTCGCAGACCTTCATAATCTTGGTATAGCTGGTCCTAGACTTGCATAATCTTGGTAGAGTTTAACTAGCCTAAACTATGGATGCACCGATCCAACCTTTTCAGTTCCGACGCCGATACGATACATAAACTTATACTTCAGTCACTTAAGGCATGAGGACTTAAACATAACTAAGTTTGTAAAACTAAATACCTACATACAGGTGACTCTTTGGCTCACTCTACGCTGTTGCTCATGTTTGTGAGACAAATCTACCCACACACTGCTCACGTGCTGCTGCTGTATAGNGACCATCATCATCTTCATGTAACTGGATAGAAACCTGTGAAATCTTCATATAACTGGTCCTGGACCATCATCATCTTTGTAGAACTGGTTGTGAACCTGTACAGTCTTGTTATAACCAGTCCCCGTTCTGTATTATCTTGGTATATATTGGAACAGACCAACATAAACTTTATATAACCGGTCCTAGACTTGGATGATCTTCATGTATCTGGGTTTAGGCCTGCATATTCCCGGTTCTGCATAAACAGCCAGCATGTTCTTCATGTTCCTATTCCTAGACCTCCATAAATGCTATTTAACTGGTCCTAGACCTGTATAATGTTCATTCAACTGATCACAGGCCTCCATAACCATGGTATAACTGATCCTAGACCTGATCCTAGAACTAGATTAGGTATTCAACAGTCCCACTCTCTACAGCCTAAACGAAATGTGATGTAGCCACACTGTGCAGCTTCTTTACACATAACAAGAGATCCAAAACATTTCATTTCGTCATATTTGTACCATCAGTTCAACTACCACACAAGACTAATCCACAGGACACGACTGCAGCCCAGCAGCCGAGAGGGAGCTTTATTTCATACTCCATGAACTGAGTTAACCCCCTAAACTAAGGAACGAATTCCTCACTCTCACAGCTCCTACAGCTGCATCACTCACACGGCAGTTTGATAGCAGTTACTGAATCAAATAATCCTGCCTGCTGGAGAATCAGATTCCCAACGAATACTAGGGGTTTAAATCCCTGTCACCTAAAGGCCCGGAGTGGGTATGGAAAACCATGCATGCCCCTCTCATGACACGACGGGCCGAGGCTGGGCTGCCTACACGCTGTCGTTAATTTGAGAGATTTACTCGCCCTGCTCCGCTCCATTGTCCTGCCCAGAGAGCGAATGCAGGAAAATGACCCCGACATTTGGACTGAAGTGGCCGTGCTGCTCTCTAATCTCCAGATCTTTTCTGTGCTCGTTTCACTGAGCCTGTGTAAATCCCTCCCTCTCTCTTTCACCCGGTCTCTTTCCCTCCCTTTATCGCTCTCTTTCTGTATCTCTCTCCCCTCATCCCTCCAACTCTCTCTTTTCTCCCCATTTTTCCCGTACTACCTCTTCTCTATCTCTTTGCCCCCTTCTTTCCTTCCACCCTCTCCGTCTCTTCCCCCATCCAGCTATCTTGCTTTTTCCCCTATTTTCCTTCCTCTCTCTTTCTCTCTTTGCCCCCTTGTTCTGTCTCTCTTCACCTCCATCTATCTTGCTCTTTTCCCAATTTTCCCCTCCTCTCTTTCTTTCTTTCTTCCGCCTCTTTTCCTACCTTATCTTTCTCCCGCTTTCTTTCTCTTTTCTCTCCTACACTTCCTCCCTCTCTCCTTCCGTCTGTCCCTCTCTCCCCACTATCTATCTTAATCTTTTCCCCATGTTATCATTCCTTCTTCTCTCTCATTTCATCTATTTATCTATCTACATATGTGTGTGTGAACACACATCTCTTTTCCCTTTCTTTCCATTAATCTCTCTATCTATCCATCTATCTACACCCCCCCTCTTTCTCTTTCCATCCATACACACATCTCTTTTCCCCTTCATCATCTGTCTATCGATGTATCTATGTATCTGTCTATCTTCCTCTTGCACCCCCTCTATCCATCTATCTACACACATATACACACCTCTTCCCCCTTCATCTCTGTATATCTATCTATCTATCTATCTATCTATCTATATACTCCCTCTTCCTCTCTCTAACTCTCTCTCTCTATATTCATCCATAAATATCTGTCCCCCTCTTTCCCTTCACCCCTCCCTCCCATCTCTCCCACTCTTCCAGTATCTCTTTCCCATTCTCTTCTCCCTCCCTCTTCCACTTCCTTACTTCCTCCCTCCCCCTCTCCATCTCCCCCTTCTCTCCATCTCTCTCCTCCCTCCTCTCGTTCTCTTCATCCCTCCCTCTCTCTCTCTCTGCATCTTTCTCTTTCTCCCTCTTTCTTTCTCCTGCCCGCAGTCTCTCTCTCCCACTCTCTCTTTCTCTTCCCCACTCTTTCCCTTTCTCTTTTCCCATTCCTCCCTCTCTCTCTCTCTCTCTCTCTCTCTCCAGAGCTAGGCCCACCTCTACCTTCCACTATTGGATCATTTCAGCTTCTATAAATAAACTGTTTGTACTGTCACGGCCCTCCAGTACTGCAACTCCACAAGCTGCTGCTGGATTCACCGAGACTTCTCCAGGCTCGTATCCAACACTGCTGCCTGGAGATCCTGTCAGCTGCAGAACTATTACAGCTAAAACATTCATCATACCGTCACACAGATAAGAACACTCAGGGATAATCAATTACTGGTGACTGTCTCTCTGTCTCTCTCTCTCTCTCTCTCTCTCTCTCTCTCAGTCACAACAGGTAATATGGCTGTCATTCATTTGACCAGAGCTTCAGCAGAGCCTCGCCGCGCGCACAGTCCTCGACATGCACTGGATGGAGGCTGTTTTCTCACGACTGTAACAAACATACAGATGAGGATGAGGATGTGTTGAGCACGAACTGCGCCATGCTCAAGATAGAGAGACATAGAAAGCCACAGAGAGAGAGAGAGAGAGAGAGAGAGAGAGAGAGAGAGAGATATTAAGATTATATTTGTTTGCCTCTTACCTTGTGAAGACACATAGGACATGATCCAACGGCATCGACCTTACCGGCTAATCTGACGGTACTTTCTGAGAAGTGGCATCCGGGCTACAAGCACAGCCACATCGGCGCTGAGCGCGAGCATGTAGGCGGCTCGGCCAGCCTGCAAAAAATGCCCCATGTCGGCACGTGACACACACGCACGCACACACACGCGCGCACGCACACGCTCATACACACACACACATACGTGTACACAAACACGCACGAGCGCGCGCACGCTCACGATGGAAATCAAAATCAAGCACGCGCACACGCGGTCAGTCCATTATGAAAAATACAGAAAATAAGGGATAAAACGGAGCAGTAAGTACTGAACCGGAGGTGCTGCTGTTAGAGGGGAGAGGAGGAGAGGATGGATACAGAGAGAGAGGTGGGGTGGGGTGGTAAGAGAAGGGGAGGGTTAAAAACAGGAAGATAAGGAATAGAAGTAGAGAGAGATGGAAAGTGAAGGTTTGGGAGAAAAAGAAAAAAGAGAGTGAAGGGAAGAAGGAGGACAAAAGTAAAGAGAAGGGGTAATGGAGAAAAGGGTTTGAAGGGGGATAGAAGTTGAGAAAGAGGGTGAGAAAGAGAGAAAAAATGAGGGAGGTGGAATAGAAGTAGAGGGGGTGAAGCAGGAAGGGTGTAGAATGAGAGAGAGAAGGGGAGTGAAGGAGGGAGGGGAATAGGAATATAGAGAGAGAAGGGGAATGAAGGAGGCAGGGGAATAGGAATATAGAGAGAGAAGGGGAATAAAGGAGGGATGAGGATAGAAGAAGAGAGAAAGAAGGGGAGTGAAGGATGGAGGGGGAATAGAAGTTGAAAGAGAGAAGGGGAGTGAAGGAGGGAGGGGGATAGAAAGAGAGAGGGTGGAATAGGAGTAGAGAGAGAGAAGGGGAATGAAGGAGGGAGGGGGAGTAGGAGTAAAGAGGAGAAGGGGAATGAAGGAGGGAGGGGGG
>CM067474.1:65501623-65536108 GCA_034552555.1 Semaprochilodus insignis
ACAGACACCGTACGATATACACTCTACACAGCATACACCATATACACAACGACTCCACATCTACACAATACATACAGACACCGTACGATATACACTCTACACAGCATACACCATATACACAACGACTCCACATAGGTAGGTAGACTCTGGAATTTCCAATCTGCAGTCCAGAAGGCAGACTTCATTTCAGCCTTCACCATTCACTGCATGTCCTGGCTTTGACTGAGACTTGAATCACCCCCTGAAAACTTGGCAACTCCAGTGGCCCCATCCTCTGCATTAAACTTGCAGAGATCTCCTTGTCCTCTAGGTAACCTCATAGGTGAGTTAGACCAGACCCCTTCAACATAGAGCTGGCAATGTTCTAGCAGATCTCCAGCAGACCTACACCTGCACTTGATATCACAATAATCCCCTTTCACTGCTCAGATCATCAACTTTCTACCTTTTGCTCTTCCTGTCCATGTCACCCCTTTGTGTTCTTCCTTCACTCAGCACACCCTGCACTCCATCCCTCCCTCACCTCTTGCTTCAACTATCCTAACTATCCTTCTCTTTGCCTGGATACAGCTACCGATACTTTCCTGTCTTCACACTCATCTGCAATAGACCTTTTGTTTCCTCTTTCCAGGTCAACAAAATCATTCTCTTGGCCAACCGGTGTCCTGCACAGCAACCGGAGAGAGCTAAGAAATGCTGAGACCCTTGCGTGAAGCCAGTTATCATTCTCTGCCCATTTTGCACAGCTTACTCGGTCATGCAGGTTTGGCTTCATTTAAACATTCCTTCGCCGATCTACAGAACTTCAAAGATCAGATACTGAACCATGCTATCGCCTGCTCCCCAACGACTCCAATATAAAGTCTTGTATTGTAACAGACCCTGGAAAGTTTGATGTTGGTTACTCTTAGTTGTGGCACTCTAAATTTCTTGGACTTTAAGGACCTCCACTACAGGCAAGTGTACCGACAAGGCTGGCTAGGGTGCATCTCGGGTGCAAAGTCCAGCCTCCATATGTCTGGATCCCTGAAGTCTAGCAATGCGATGCAATGCTTGTTGGAAAGGGATCCTCACGCTCTACTGAGCTATGGAGTTTGGCATCATCATGGATTTTTAAAGTCGGATTTTTAACGTCTTTTGTTGCAGAGCATTCCCTTCTCCCGTATCCTCTTATTTGTCAGGAACAAAGAATTTGGCTCGACACGCGCAGAGCTAAAAGTCAAATGAGTTTTATTTAACAAATCGACAGTAGAGCACAACAGCAAAATCCAGGCAAACATAACAAATGGGTAATGAAGGGTCATAGACGGAGAGACAGGCAAGGGTCGAAAACCAGGAAATCAGATAGACCAGCGAACAAATACAAAGGGGTAATCCAAGAGAGTAATCAGATAAACAAAAGGAGAGGGGCAAACAATCAGGCAACCGAAACAAGGGGAGAATCAAAGGGAGTAAGTAAGAGTAAAAGGGAGTCACAACCAGACTTAGCAAACAAGGAAAGGCAGGAGAGAATGCTCGGTAATGCAAACTAGGTTTGGCAAAACTTGTTTAAATGCAGACTGGGTGATGAGAAGCAGGTGTGTGCAATCAGTACTCAGGGCTGGAACAGGAGAATGAGGTGTGATTGGATGACTGGACATGTGAGGGTGATGTCATCGGGGGGTGCACTCTGGGAAATGGAGTCTATCGGTGGTGTCAGGGAAACCTGGAGACGTGACATTTATTCATGATGTCATCAGCAATTAGCCGTCGTTGACTCACTTAATTGTTGACCTTTAAAAACCTGAAGCTGTGTGACCTGTACTGTAAACACTGCTGGCTCTACCTGCTGTGCATCATTCAGCCACATGTTCCCATCTACATCACACTTAATGTCCCCTACAGCTTATACACTTTGAAATAAGCACTTACGTATTATGTGTTAGGCCCATAATGGATTGCCCATTGTGAATGAAATTACCCATGAAGTGACCCCTTTTTACAGAAGGTCAACACCTGGGCTGTGATTGACCTGTTTACATCCACTCAGTCAGCCGCTTGTCTCTGTAAGTGCTAGCGTCTTTTGGGCTTTGAGTGTCTATACTATAGTATAGGTTATTTAGCAACCTGATATGCTGAGTTTAATATCATGTACGTTTCCGAACAGAAGTGTATCGGTGCACGCAAGCCATTTGAAAACTGAGCTACAGAACCACATGAGGCTGAAAAGCGAATGAAAGAATTTGGAAACTGTGTCCATTGAATTCATTTTGCCCTGTGATGGACTGGCGGCCTGTCAAAGGTGTTTCCTGTCTTCCGTCCAGTGAGCACTAAGATATACGAAAATTAGTGAAATTATTTTTTCCATAGGAATGAAAAGAGGAATGTAGTTGGTATAGTGTAGTGGGTAACACCCCAGTCCTACATCCTGCAGACTCTGGGTCGATCACCCATCTGGCTATTCGCTATACTAATAACAGTCCTTCATCTACCTCCCACCTTCATCTACCTTTGCACAACTGGATAAGAGTGTCTGCCCAATGCTGTAATCCATTGACAGATGGGCAACATGCTGTCACGTTGTGGTCAATCTTGACGGAATGCTATGCTGGAATATCTGGAATATCTGATTTACCATCAACACATAAACCCAATTAAGTTTTTAGTGTTCTGCAGCTGCTTTAGCCTCAGGAGCCAGTTTAAAGTTCGTTCATGATCTTTGCATTTTGGTTCTGCTGCTTACTTTCTCTCTCTGCTTGTCAGTCTGTTCAACCCTACACTGCAAAACAAAAGATGCCTAAATGTCAAATGTCTTGGCCAGCGAAAAACGGATGAGAGAGTTGCAAGTAGTAATATGTTGTAATGACACACGATTACAAGATACATGATGACACGGTGTTGCAGAGGAAAGTGCTGCTGCCTCACAGCAAGAAGGTCCTCGATTCCCAGCTGGGGCATCCAGGGGTCATTTCCGTGTGCAGTGTACATGTTCCCCCCATGTCTATGCGGGTTTCCTCCCATGGTCCAAAGACATGTAGTCAGGTGACATGGACATGCTAAACTGCCTCTAAGTGTGAGCGACCGTGTGTCTGTCCTGCAATGATGGCCTGTCCAGGGTGTTCCCTGCCTTATGCCTAAAGAGAGGTAGGTGAAAAGGGGTAGACTCCAGCAGCCCCCGTGACCCAGAGGATAAAGCACATGTGACATAAGCAAGGTCAGCCCATATTGCTGTATCTGACTGACCCATCAGCCACGATTGTGGACTTTCAGCAAGCTGTGTTGCCCTCCATGAGTCATCCTGTTAGTACCAGCATCATTGGCAGATGGCTGCACGAGGCAGGACATGCACAAAGACCGTTACAACGACTGTCCTTAACACCACGACTCAAAGTCGCCAAAGACTGGAATGCTGTCGTGCCAGACTGTCATGGAGTGACTCAGAATGGCAGCGGGTCATCTTCAGTGATGAGTCCCGCTTTGGTCTTGATAGAGACGACCAATGAATCTGTGTGTGGAGGCGCCATGGTCAGCACCAAGATGAACAGTTTGTTGTCCTGTGTCACATGTCCAGAAGGCCTGGTGTCACTCCATCTCCACCCCTACCGCTGCAGGAACTGTGTGAGAATATTCAAGCTGCATGGGATGGATTATCACAGGACACCATTAGGAACCTCTACAACTCCAAACCGAGGCACGTTGTGTTAGCCCGACGCCATACTGAGAGACACTACTTCTGTACGTGTAGCTCAATAAATATTGATCATATCAGTCTAAATGTATCATCATTTATTGTTCCTGGTAATCTTTATCTTCCTTCCAAACAGCACTGCAATCCCACACCTCCTTCTGGGTGCAGCTATTGTTTTGACAATGAGTCTAAGAAGCCTGAGCTCATCCAAAAAGGGGCGGGGCATTAATCTTAAGAAGCACGACCATGTAAAGTGCTGTGGCGGCCCCGTGTGAGCCGAGATTTGAGGATCACGCACGCATACTGTATACACACAGACGCACAGACATATGGGGGACGCAAAGCCAGGGTCTAATCTTCTTGTATGAAAACAGCAATGGCCAGCAGAGCCACTGTCCATCGGTCTTACAAGAGAGTGAGAAACTGAGGGGGGAAAAGAGAATGAAAAACAGAATAAAGAGCAGATGAGCACAGCACAGCTGCGGTGACACAGTTTGTGTGTAATAGGATTTCTCTCCGTCCGTCTCACTCTCTCTCTCTCCCTTTCTCTCGCTCTCTCTCTCTCGATCTCTCTCGGTAGTCACGTGAGAGGACATAAAAAGTAGATTTCTGATCCATCAGGCTAAACCCCCCCGCATCCGTCTGTGTCAGCTCGTACCTACAGTATCACCTCCCACCATCCGTCACCCGCCGTTCCGCTAATCCACACCCAGCACCAACACCAGCACACTCAGTGCTGCTCCACCGCTTAAACCATCCACAAATGAAAATGGTCCTGCGTGACCAGCACGCTAACCTCAATCTGATCATTTCCAGTAATTTGCAAAATTAATTTTCCGCCTCTCCGCTGCTCTCGCTCTAGACCAATGTGAGGAATCGTTTCAGGCTGGCATTTCCCGTTGCTTACGTACTTTCATTGCTATTTTGGATTCTGACCTGCGTTCTAAAGCCCTAGTGAAGCTGGAGCTGCGTCTTCTTTCTAATTAAGTTAGTTTTGTTCCTCTGGGACACAATACAGGTACACAGTATTACTAATAAGTATCTGCTGTATCCACCATATATTCCTCTCCTTTCCATGTAAACTGGGTGGTCCTAATCTTGGGTAACGCTTATGTAAGCATTTCCTAACCAATCACAAGGCTGAGATCTCTGGCCCCGCCCACACAGAACAGTTTCAGAGTCAGAGAAACTTAGAGAGCTAAAGCTAACTAGCATAACCAACAGCTAGCAAGCTGGACCTCCTGACTGTAGCTGCCTGTCATCCCTTCATCCCTTCATCCATCACCAACACTGTTCCTTCATTCCTTTATCCATCACCAACATTGTTCTTTCATCCCTTCATTCTTTTACCCATCACCAACATTGTTCCTTCATCCCTTCATTCCTTTATCCATACACCAACATTGTTCCTTCATCTGTTCATTCCTTTATCCATACACCAACATTGTTCCTTCATCCCTTCATTCCTTTGGCCATACACCAACATTGTTCCATCATCTGTTCATTCCTTTATTCATATTCCAACTTTGTTCTTTCATCTGTTCATTCCTTTATCCATCACTAGCATTGTTCCTTCATCTGTTCACTCCTTTCTCCATCACCAGTATTGAGTGTTGGACAGCTGTCAATCAAGCTGCTCATTAGCCACGCCCACACAGTTCCCAGAAGAGGAGTTTTTAAGCCATGTTTTATCATGTTCATATCTTATATATCTTCATTCAAGTTTTGTTGGATGTTTGGTATGAACACACAAGTTTAGTATCAAACATTTTACTGAAAAGGTCCATTTCCATAAGAGCACCTGCATTTCTTGATATATATATATTTATATATTCATATATTTATTAATTTAAAATTATGTATAGTATAGCTTAAGTCATGTATGGTAGACCGGTTGGTATAGTGTAATGGGTAACACTGCTGCCTTCTATGCTGTAGATGGAAGAGGTTCAGTCCGCTACAAGGACAAGCACCCGACACTGCATCACCATTAATGTCAAATGAAATGTACTATCTTTAAGGGCCACAGAAAATGTGTGACTTGATGTCAGCAAATCTGGTACATGCAACTTTCATGACAAACAATGCCTAATGGAATAAATGTTTATGTAGGTTCATATCAGCTTAGTCTTCAAGGGCTTATGCATGCATCGCGTAGCCTTATGAACACTGGTCTACAGTAATGTGTTACCGAAAGGTTCTTCAGAAAGTCATGTGATGGATTTTTTCCCTATTGAAGGCTTTTTGAGTTAGTGGTTCTTCTGTGGCAAATGCTCTCAGCCCTGATCCTGGGGTCCCATAGTGGTGCTCTAGGACAAGCCCTGATAACCACACCCTTTTGGCACCTTTGTGTTTAAAAGTTAGGAATAAAAATGAGTCACCTGTGACTGAAATGTACCTAATAGCATGTAATACCTCCACAAGCACCAACAACAGCTGTGACTGGATTTGGCATGGACTGGACAAGTTTCTGGATGTAGGCCACATCAATGTTCAGACACTCTTGCATCAAAGAATTGCCCACTTGGGCCAGATTTGGTGGATGCCTTCCCTGGGGTTTCACTGGTTGTTCCAGGTAGTCCCACAGAGGATTCAAATCTGGGGGCCAGTCCAGATGTGTGAATGCTCCTGAATGTTCATCATGCCCATCAGTCACATTTGCAGCCCTGTGAATGTGAGAACTCATCTTGGAATACAGGGATAGGAATTTTATGTTCCCCAGTAAGATAATGATGATGATGACCAAAAACCTGGTTGTCCAGCAGCTCAGTGTAGGCACTGTGGTTCACCTTTACGGTCACCTCAACCAATTAACCCATTTCCATGTAATTAAAACACCCCCAGAACATCACAGAGGGGACTCATTTATTGTCCGGGGAGTTTAAATATCAACCTGTCTTCATATATACGGCTGTGCAAAAAGTCCACCCTTCATTTATTTAGCTTCCAGACCAAACAGCTCACACAATCTCATGCACCGGATGGAGAACAGCGAGCTAAATATCTTAATTTAACTAGAACATATCATTTAGTCTTTACAGCCTAATATCACTGAAGAGAAACATTTTTTAGACTGTCATATGTTCCATAGGACTAACTTCCCTGTAACCATAAAGGATGCTCATATTGCGACGACGGTGGCCTACTACTAGAGGAATGTTGTCTAGAATAAACAAACATGCGGTTTATGTGTCACATTTTAATGGCACTACACGTGTAAACTGTGCACATGTAGTACTTACAAAACAATTAATGGATGCACTTCCACTGTGAGAAGACACCTCAGTGCTATGGAGGTCTGAAAGGAGGTGTAGCTGTTCAAGAAGCTCCTCACTGAGAAAAGGAGATCTAGACACATCAAACAAAGAAGCTGCTGGTGTTCTCAGAACAATGGACTGACCACCCCAGAGTCCAGAACCTCAACACCACTGAATGTGTTTGGGGTGATCTTTGATGGTGAGAAGCAGAAAAACTACACCACCAACTAAACCAACTGTTAAGACTGAACCCTGGAAGAGAAAGTCATATAGGAAAAGCTTAGACTCACTAAATACTAAAAAATGATATTCAGATGTTGAGGCTATGGTGTAATTGTCTGTTGTACATATGTGTTCTGCTTTTTTCCTGATGTTAATTCCCGAAGAAAGTGATGGCGCAGCTTGTGGGTAGCCGGTTTGCTAAGGTGTAGCTAAAAATGAATGGGAGTCTACTGGAGGAACAAGGGATGAATAAACAACACAGTGTGGGTCAGTATGGCTGTGGATTACAGTTTGGGGATCTGTCCTGAGTGAGTTTGGTGGCTGTAGGTTAAAGTAAACAACAGGGTTTAAATGGTGGTGAAAATAAATGGAACCCTGTGGGAGGAACAAGTGAGGGGGGGGGGGGGCAAATAGATGAGAACAGGTCAGACCAACACTGAATTTGTGCTTGGGGGTCCCTGAGATGCGAAATGGTGCCTGGTGGTTGAGAAGAAGTACAGTAGATGGGTGTGCACATTTTCACCCCATTCATTTTTAACGGGAAAAAAATCTAAATTTAAAGCAGTTTTTCCAAAAACTGTACATCGGAAAAAAGCTGTATACAACCACACCATTCCCCATCAGACTGAACATTCAAGAGTTGGAACGATATCTGGAAAACTGCGGGACAAGTTAGTGGACAAACTCTTTCTACCAAGAAAAAGAAGAAGAAAAAGAAGAAGAATTGTATTTCCTGAAGAAAATGCAGAGCGATAGCACATCTTAAACATATAACGAGGGATGAATAATGATACACAGATAAGGGTCAGTATGGCTGTGGATTAGAGTTTCAGGATCTGCCCTGAGTGAGTAAATGGGGTGAATAGGGGTGGAAATGAATCCTGACTGGGAGGAAAGAGGGATGACAAAAAAAGCCAAACAAACGAGTGCATCAGAAAAGAAGGATATAAATGGGATAATAATAGGGTTGAGTAATCATTAATAGATGAAAGGTAGTCTTTGATTTTTCGCACAGTGCTGTACCAGAACAAAACCGTATCTCTGTTATTGTCACGTTTTAATTTTTGTCTGTTCACGTTGTGTCTGAACTTTATGATTGTTGTAAACTTGTTTTATTTTCTCTTAACTTCTATTAATTCCATATATGCTCTTATATATTGTTGTTGGTTTCTACCATTTGTAAACCATACTGACACCAAAAACTCCTCTGGGCTGCACTCTGGACTACTCTGGGCTGCACTCTGGATGGCATGCTGGAACCACAGCTCACTGAACTAAGAATGTATCCAGAGTGGTCTCCTCTCTTCAGTTGATACCAAAGAAGAAATTACAACAGGACGGATAGAAATCACCCAAAATGGCTTAGAATATGATCTTGTCTAATTGACTTCCGCAAACATTTAAGGTACAGGTCTGTTGTTGGAGACAAGCTTTTGAGGTCTTGTTCTGAAAGCACCAAGGTATACTCATTCTATCCTCGTCTGTCTTATGGTCTTCATGGTGACCCCCAGACAAGTGTTCCTTTCAGGCTTATACATAAACCTGATACACTGATTAATAATGATACTGAAATACAATGAAACTACACGATGAGAATGACGTACGCTCAATGAACACTTTATTAGAAAACCCGTCCCGGTTGTTCCACCTTGTTGGTGTACAGTTAGAGACTGTAGTCCACATGTTGATACACAGTTTGTATAAGCAATACTCTAGCCCAGTCGTCACCACCCCTCGTCCTGGACATCTACCTTCCCTGTGGAGTCTACCGTCTCACACCTGCTCCAGCTATTAAACCAGATGCATTGGCAGTGCATTGGAAATGTGTTTGGTGAAGGAAGGCAGGGGAGTAGATCTCCAGGAGGAGGTTTGGTGAAAAAAGGCCCATTGGAGCGAAATTAGTTTTACCTGGGGAGGTTTTGTAATTGAAGTGACCAAAAAAAACGATGTGGTTTTAATACAAAATTACAAAACCAAAAATATCTGGCTGTGGAGTGAATGGCCTTCTGGGAGTGTTTGGAGTTCCTGGAGTAATTGTAGTCCTGTTCCTCTGCACACCAGCAGAATAGCAAAGCCTACCAATAGGTAGAGGCATGTGGTGTGTTATTACACTCATCATCAAAAGAATAGTCGCACCCAGAAGGAATCAACCAACAGGAATACAACTTGGTTGGTAGGTTTCACATTATGAGACATGCTGATGATTATTTAAGTATGTGCATGTGACGTAAGCAAGGACGGGCCTTATCACTGTACCTGACTGACCCAGTCTGGAAAAACCTGTTAACGTGCTTCCCCCACCCCCAAAGCAGGACTACATACTAACTGCCATTAACACCACATCCATGTTGCCAAAGACCGCAATAGTGTCGTTCCAGACTGTCAGAATGGCAGCGGATCATCTTCAGTGACGGGTCCTGTTTTTGTCTTGGTGGAGACGACCAACGAATCTGTGTGTGGAGGCACCGTGGTCAGCACGTTACGGCCTGGTGTCACTCCACCTCCACCCCAACTGTTCTTTTGATGATGAGTGTATTTCAGTATTGTAACCAAACATGAATACCCAGGCCTTTTATTCTGCTGAAATTTGGAGTAATTACATATTTATCCCATACAAGTCCGAAAACCCCTTACAAATTACAGTCACAGTACAGTGCATTACCTCCAATGGTGAAACTAATCCAGGCTCCAGTAGCACCAACGTGGCAGACAGCGTGCATACATATGTCATGTCTTAAATGTGCATCCTGTGCAAGTAATCTGGCTTCCCATAACTGGTCTGCATGCATAATGATGCAAACTCCATGCTACATATGTGCCGCACAGCATAAATTAGCCTAAAATCATACAGCATATTCAGTGTAAAAACCTGTGCACAGTATCAGAGCCAGAACTGCAGCTTGGGCTTGTGGTTGATGCTTCAAGTGCTCAGAGTCTTTAAACAGAGGGTAAATAATCTCATGCTATCATGCAGGCCTTGAAAAGCAGACAGTCACTGCTATAGCCTCTTCTAACCGGAGTGCCTCCAGAAAAAGTTCCTGCTGGGATCCTCCACCTCTTTGCTTAATCTGGTCAGTGTCTCTGACATCTTGGCTTGACTTCAAATGCTGCTGAAGCACCGTGCATGTCCGAACGGCTTGGTCATATTTGCTACAGAAGGTTTGGCCAAACAAGCCCAGTCCCTCACTGTTCCTCAAGACTGTTGCATCATCTTCAGCTAGTACTCATGACTACAGTTGCCAAAGCTTCATGCACCTTACATCAGCTTCATGAATTCTGGCTAGAACTCAAGCAAAAAGTCTTTACTTGTGAAACCTATTTGTTCCTACAGTTTCAGGTCAGCTTCATGGTAACCCTTCACTACTGGTCAGTGCTGGTCCATTAAAGACCAGCTACAGACCATATTTCCCATCCTAACAAGGCTTCAAGGATTGATATTGATAGTTTCCCGTCATATGAGCTTCATGGTAAACCTGCCAGTTTCCATGCCGGCTCCTCCTCCAGTTGACGCTGCCCCTGTACTGCGGGGAACGAAGTCAATAGTGGCAGTATGTTTGATTTGTCCTTTGCTCTGGCTCCAGAAAAACATGAACACGAAGCAGATTGCAACGGAGCTCAGGAACGACAGGAAGCCCATCGTCACAGCAATCACCAGAGTCTTCACGTCAAACGGAAATGGCTGTGGACCCTGGGAGCCGTTGACTGGCATCTGGGTAGAAGCAAGGCTCCACCCCTCTAGGAAGAAGTGGGCAGAACGATTTCGGGACGACGATGCGGGAAAGCCGCGTACCCGCAGGCTAACAGATATGCTGTCATTCCCTGCCGCGTTGGAAGCGAAGCAGCGGTAGTACCCACTGTCCTGGACTTGCGCATAGCGTACCTCGAGGGTACCATTGGGCAGGACACGGATCCGTCCAGTACTGGAAATGAGGGTGCGTTGGGGGGTCACCCAGATGACCGAAGGGATAGGGTCTCCATCCACTTGGCAGAAGAACAAGACCGTATGGCCCTCGTCGGTGCGGACCTCCTGGGGCTTACGGTTGAGGATGCGCGCCTGCCTGCAGGTGAACAGCCCCGGCAGCTCGGCTTCAGTGAAGTCTTGGAATTTCCTTCCCTGTACCTGCACAGGCGAGGCACAGCTGGGCGGCTGCCCGTCAAAGTCCAGTCGCAGGCGGCGGCGCAGCACCCACAGCATCCGGCAGTCACAAGCCAGTGGATTCCCGTCAAGCCGGAGAACCTCGAGGGTCCCCACCGAGTGGAATACTGTCTCTTCCAGGGTCGACAGGCGATTGGATGACACATTGAGTAGACGGAAGTGGACAAGGCCACGGAAAGCACCGGGCTCCACCCTGAGCAGACTCCCTCCCACTAAGTGCAACTCCTGCAGTCGCAGTAAGTCCCCCAGCAGGTTCGACTGGATGTAGGTGATGGGGTTATAGGACAGGTCCAGGTAGCGTAGGTAGACCAGGTGGTGCAGAGGGTCATAGGGCACGGTGGTCAGGTTGCAGTAGCTGAGAGTCAGGGAGGTGAGGTTGAGACCAATCAGGCTATTAGCAGCAACTGTGTCCAGCCCGGGAGAATGGGATATGGTCAGTTCTCTGAGCCGGCTCAGCCGTCTGAAAGAGTTATTGGGAAGTGCTGTGAAGCCGACCCGGCAGAACCTGTGAACAGAACATAGTTGTTCATGCAAAAGTCTTTACCTTGATGATCATTTGTAGCAATGTGCTGCTGTTTAATTATATCATCAACTTTTCATGTCAGAATATATTTGAGCTATTCGATGGTTTGCTAGTCGTCGTGTATAAACCAATTTTTTTAGTACAGAAATATTAATATTCTTATCATAACCTGAGCCGTGACAGTCCGGTGAGCTGCGACAAAGCCTCGCTTGGGACAGACGTGAGGTTACACCTGTCCAAGTTGAGCTCCTGGAGGTTCATGAGGCCGTTGAAGGCGCGATTGGAGATAAACACCAGATCATTCTCGCTGGCTTCCAGCTTCTGAAGAGAGGCCATCTCACGGAACGTGAAGTCCAAGAAAACAAGGAGTTCATTCTCGCTGACGTCCAGCAGGCGGAGGCTCGAAAGCCCAGAGAACGCTCCAACCGGGATGATCTTGAGCCGGTTCCGGGTCAGCCGTAATGTGATCAGGTTCTGCAGCCCGAGGAAGGCTTCCACTTCGATCATTGTCAGCATATTCTCACTCAGGTCTAGCTCTCTCAGCTGCCCCAGGCCGGAGAACTGGCGCCTTCCGAGCATCTTCAGCCGATTGTTAGCCAGGCTGAGGCGTTTGGTGTTCCCATGGACACCCTCAGGTACAGAGGTCAGGTGACGCGAAGAGCAGTTAACCATAAGAAGATCGTGTAAGCACTCGCAGCGCTGGGGACAGGGCCAGGGCGGGTCACCTGCTGCGGCCACACCCACTATCCACATGAGCACCACCCACCAATACACCCCCCGCCAGTCAGCAACCTCCACACACATCTGTCCTGCCTATAACAAGACAAGAGAGGGAAAAACAATGATCATTCCATAAACTATAGAGTACTGGGAAAATCAGATACACATTAATGTCAAGGCAATGAAACGCAGTCTTTCCAAGCCAAAGGTTTTTAGAGTGCGGAAAAGGGTAACATGATACTGTAGCTGCTCCTCTCCAGAAAGACAGTCTAATACAGTTTCGGAGAAAAGCTAATGTAGTGTTAGGAGCTGTCTGGGAAGTTGGATGTTCCTACAGTAGAATGAATTGAGCACCAATTTCCAGGGTGTAGCACTATGCCAGTAACAGTTAAGCTCAGGAGTGAGACTCAGCTGTCTTTAAGAGGTCCAGTGTTGCCCCAGGAACTCAAGCCATGGAACCCAGGCCAACCAACTAGCTGTATTCCTGTGTTCAGGCTGAGCCCTACTTTGTTGGAATGTACCTAGAACAATAGCACAGCCATATTAAACACCATCATCATGCACACTGATCAAGAGGGCACTTGCAGAGTAGTCTAAGGTGCGGAAGGCCAGGGGCTCAAGCCCCTCCCTGTTGTACTTGTGCACATGCATGGTTTTTGAGATATATCATAATATATATGTATTCTAATTATTTATTCTGAACAATAAGCTTTAAGATTCATATCCAAATAACAAACTTAGGGCTCAAGGGGTTAGTACAGGCAATATACCTCCCAGAAATGCACATGGAATACCTAACTTCAAAAACAGCCATGACTTATAATCCTAAAGCCAGGAATACACTGTGCAATTTTGGAAATCTTGTTGTTTGCTGACAGCTCACACTGCACGTTTGAATCGTCCATCATGTACATAGAAAACCTGCTCCATTCGTAACATGACATGGGGGCTCACACTGCACGTGAAACGCAGCCAGACAGCTCAGTAGCTCTGTCTACAGACAATCTCCAATGAAGATGGTCAATTCAAAACAACACGCTGCGCGTCCGAGTACTGAGCAATAACACTGGCTGAATCTTGTATGACACCCTGCTCCCTACATAATGCACCACGTGGCTCCTGCAACCGATGTGTAATACACAGCCATTTGGGATTCAGCCGTGGGTACACAGTTCCATACTGGACTAACGTTTTAGTGTAGAAGCCAGAACTTATAGTGCACTATGTAGGAAAGAGAGGGGCTTTTGGGATTCAGCCACTGACAAACCAACTGTGCTACAACAGCTCTGCTACCGTTACTACACTGCACCGAAACTGAGAACCAGGTGAACTACAGAGATACTATAAATATCACCATAGTGCAGTCTGGATATACAGACACTGGAACTTCAAATGCCAAGTTTTTTGCCTCTGTTTATGCATGTGCAGCTCTGAAGGAGCCGTAGCTGTATCTTGTTGTTTGTGGTTTTCGGTGTGACTCATGAGATTCTGCTCAAACTGTGAGACAAGCGACCAAAATGTCTGACTCACCAGAAATTCATCTGATCGTCTAACTGCTCAATTAGAGCTCATTTGGGCAGTTGATTGGACATCACTTCCCCTCTTACACAACACAGCAAATGACACATAAGGAAGCTAAAATTCAGCTTGATTATGAAATTCAGACCAAATTCTGACCAAATCACGCTTAAAATCAGGCTAAAATTGCACATGTATGTCTGGCTTAACAAATACACCCAAAGAGACTTGTTGATAGGACTGTGCACCATGTTTTCTATGTGTCAGGCACCTGACCCCCAGGCACTGATGATACTCATGATAGAGGATGGGAAGGTGGTTCTCAAACTGTGAAAAACATGTGTCAGTTAACCATGTTAGCTGGCTTAACTAGCAAGCTCACCCCGGCTTCTGTAACCTGGAGAAGTGAATGTGCAGTGGATAAGGGATGGGCTGTTGGGCCCCAACCAATGTTGAGACCAAACCTGTTCCCTTGGTCACGAATGTCCTTTAGAATGAGTCCTTAGAACTTAAACAGGCTGTTTTTGTGGCTTTAAGGCAAGATATATGCACATTTCAGCTGCCTCCTTTTGGAGGTGTGAAGGTGCTTTGGAGGGCTGAAGTGATGTATTTGTTTCCTATGAGTCAGGAACGGCACAGCGTTTAATCATTTCCCCACTCTAATAACTCTTCCGAAATGTCCTTCGGAAAGAGCCTAAATTTCTGTGCCCGGCACAAATGCACATTTTGTTGGCACTTCAGTTTATAAATCTCCAAGTCGGAATGATGGAAGTGTGCGTTCTATTCTATTAGTCCCAGAAACTCACCTGCAGGCCAAGCAGCTGAGGCTTCACATACCCAACAGCTTTCCGGCAAACTCCTACAGACCTAGCCTGGACAGAGAGGGAAAGAGAGAGAAGAGGAAGTTTAGAAAAGGCCTCAACCAATAGGACAAGCTGAAAGACTCAGGCAGCCAGTCTGTTCACCTCTATAATTCTAGAGTAGACTAATGATGGTTTGGGACGTAGTCTCAGAAGCTTAGATAGACTAGAGGCATCACTTCATTTACTCTCAGTATAGCTAACGCAACATGCCATGTAGAGGTTCCTAATGGTGTCCTGTGATAATCCATCCCATGCAGTTTGAATATTCTCACACAGTTCCTGCAGATTGTGCCGTAGGTGTGGAGGTGGAGTGACACCAGGCCTTCTGGACATGTGACACGTGAAAACAAACCATTCATCTTAGTGCTGACCACGTGCCTCCACACACGGATTCATTGGTCTTCTGTCGTGGCTGTTGAGTCAGTTGGGTACAGAGAAAAGGTTCATCCTTGCTTACGTCATGAAAGTTGAATCATTCACACGTCTCACAATGTCAAACCTACCCATCAAGTTTCATTCCTTTCGGTTGATGGATCTGGGTTTTGTGCAGCTATTCTTTTGATGATGAGTGTATGTAGCCTAAAACACTTAATAAATGCAAAACAGCACAAGGACTATCAACACATGCACAATATGTAAAGTTCTTAAGAGACGTGCAGACAACTTCACAATAAGGGTCATAAAACACATGAAATAATTATTAATAATGTAATAAGTAATATACTCAACAAGAATAATGTATAACATTTTCAGAATTATTATTATTATTATTATTATTATTATTATTATTATTATTATTATTATTAACTGGTTATTAATATATATGCTTATACATATATCATCACTGTCCAAAGAAAAACAAGTATCTCCAAAATGGCAACTTCACAGCAGAGGACAAAAACAACTTTAACTCTAATGTAAGTCAATGGAACCAGACTTTTTTCCTAGTAGTTTTGGGCCATTTCTGTTGGTCCATTCATCATGAAATGCCCAACACAGTGTAAACAGCAGCTGCTGTGTTCAAATGATGCATAACAGTGAAAATAACAAAATTGGAGGTACATGGTTTTCTATGGACAGCGATGATATACAAGATGCGTTTGGGATATTGGTCCATGATTCATTGGAACAGTGAAACACATAACACATATGCAGGGTAAGAGTACTCCAGAAGCAGCCTGGACAATGGAATTATACATACACTATATATTTAATGATTATTAGAGACATTAATTAAACATTTAATAAAGGGTTATAAACTACATCATACAACATATAAGTTATATAGTTAATAGTATTATTTCCTATTTTAATTCTTCGTTAATGATTAATTACAACATTACTTAACTACTTAGTCATGCTTATAACTCTCTTAAGTACAGTTAATAGACGTACCCTTCTTATCCAAGTGTTCCCCACTAACCAGAATAGCGTTGCCTTAATAATTCAGCTCAACAATCAACAATTAAGAGAAAGAGAAAATGATGGAAGGATTAGGGTTTTATGGGGCTCACTTCTAATAGGCCATTTTTGCATTTCCACTAATATGAAATCTTCAGTGACTTCAGAAAAACTGAACTTCAGCCATTTGTTTTTTGCAGGTATGAATCCTTTGAAAGGCCGCAGTCATGCGTTTGCTTCCCAACAGCCAGGAACAGCACAACGTTCAAATGGTTTCCTGCAATGGATGGGGCTAAACCTCTCCAGGCTGAATTTGTGGTCATATGGACACGTTTAACGGTTGTGACATCACAACCATGATGACGAAATGCATGGTTTTGCACCACATAGTGAAAAATGCTGTTATTACGGTGTTTATAACACGACTTATAAGCTACATGACAGTGATTGTGGTATAGCATCTTTGGGTCAGGCATTATCTTCATGAATCAGCTCCAGACCTCCAGTATAAATGGAGGCAAGCCACCATTCAGCATGAGACCCATGTACAGCCAGGCACAAGCAAGCCCACAGATTATGCTAAATGAAAGCATGGGTAAACAGCTCTCACGGGCAGCGCTCTCAATTAGACTAATGCTGGCAATGGTTTTACTCGGCGTCCTCAGTCTAGACTGCTCTCAGCCCTGCTGATATAATTCTGCTCCATAAACGCTCAACAGATATGGGTGACCGCTTTGGAAGGTCAGATAAGGGAACGTTTGCTGCTGGACTTTGCAGGGTATGGACAGGGTTATGGACATGATGTGCAGTGTGTTATGTATACACATCTAAAGATGATCCACCACATGTACTGTGGACAGCTCAGACATGACTCACTGGCCACTCACTTAATACTCACAAACCAAATGCTACTGTAAACGACCACAGTGTAGGGAGTTCAGGAGCTAGTACTCAGGTGCTACACTGCTGAGGTGGGTTATAGGGTTGTTGTAGCTAATTGAAACCAGGCCGCCTTGGTAACATTAAGTCCTATGGCTTCTCCTGCCCCTACAAAGAAATAGCATCTATATTAGGATTTGAGCCAATAGATCAAATAGGTGCGTCATTATTCTCAGTGCCAAATTGAATAGAGTATCTGATTGATGACTCCCTTTGGTTCCAATCAGATTCCACTATAATGACTGTCCTTAGAAAGTCCTGCCCAGGGTCCAGGCCTCAAACAAGCCTCTTGTAGACAGCAGTGCTAGCTTTAGCAAGAGAATACTACTGCATTGCCTTCCTCCACCACACTCATTAGACTTTTGGAAACCACTGCACCAATCGGCCTCTTCGACATTCCTGATTGACACCTGCACCGTGCTCCAACCTTATCTAGTGCTATAAAGCTCACTGTGAAATAAACTAGGGGTGTTACAACAGAAAAAACACAACACCAGCCAGGGCATGGGTTCCTAAGGACTGCCTCTGAGAACCACCGCAACATTCAGTCTCACAGTTTACTTTTGAGGGGCGCGAAGTTACTTTTTGATGAGTGGAAATGAAAAGAAGTAAAGCAAGCAGTCAATACAGAGGAGAATCGGAATGTAAATGTAATTCATATGTACTAACTGTGTAATAACTATGTAATTACATCAAACAGTCTCACACAACAACGGTAATAACTTCTAAACAAACTTACCATCAAACAGCAAAGACTGTGCAAATCTGATTAGCGATATTGTGATGACTTGGCTGAAGGAGACCCAGGAAACACTGTGCTTGTAAACGATTATACACGGCAGCAGTCAAGACCGTTCAGCCGGCATAGCATGCAGGTCATGAATAGCCATACAACTCTCCCTGACGGTAGGCACCAACATAACACCACTACCCTACTAAACAGCCCTACAGCCCAGTACAGAATGGCTCACGCAACAGATTCTGTATATACAGATACAAGCCAACGTTCCCAACTATTTACATATTAGAAGTCTCATACTGTGTGTCCAGTGTACCTCCAGGGGACTCTGCATCTGGTCATGCCTCCTGTGCATCTACAGCTCTGAACTAGCCAGTAGCAGGACACTACACCACTATCATCTGAAGTCTGGACTGAAGCCCTGACCTGTAAATGTACCGTTTTTAATACTCATTTAGTAGCAAACGTGACAGTAAACTTGCATATCGTCACTGTCCAAAGAAAACCATGTATCTCCATTTTTGTCAATTTTCACTTTTATGCGTTATTTGAACACACCAGCTGTCGTTTACACTGTGTGAACATTTCACAATGAAAGGACCAACAGAAATGGCCCAAAACTGCTTGGAAATAACCCTGGTTCCATTGACTTGCATTATAATTAAAGTAGGTTTTTGCCCTCTCCTGTAAAGTTGCCGTTTAGGAGATACTTGTTTTCCTATGGACAACAACGATATATAGGATCCAGTGCTATCCATTAGGGTTACACTCAATCTACATACTGCCCCAATCTCACGCAAACACTTTAAACCCAGTCCAGCCGGACAAGACAGTGTTGTGGTTGCTTACCTTCTTCCTGACTGTCTGGTGTGCATGAGGTTTAGCCCGAAGATGTCGATGTAATATGATGTTACGTTATGTAGGCCTTATGTAATGTTCACGGTTGAACGCCCACGCCACAGGGACCTATACAATCATTTTAGTGCTGTGATCGGTTCAACAGGACATTTCCTAATCCAATCTCTGTCTCCCAGCCACAGCTTTATTATGATTGGATATGATTCACTATGGCTGGAATACACAGCAGCTGCCTATTCCCAAACAAGTTCGTACATTCCAGTAATGCCAGATTCAAAACAGATGTTTTATATAGACCCTCCTCCCTCTCTGATCCTCAACCCCAAGTCCTGATGACTTGAATAAAAGTGCAAACCACAAGCCCGTGTTTTTTTCCATCTCCTCAGACGTTAATTATGTCATAAGAAGCTTACCATTCTGAGCTAATATGAAAATAAACAGCATAGCTCCTAGAAGGGTCTTCTAGGAATTGACTCTTTCCAGGAATTACCCATTGTTTCCATGTTTTTAGTTTAGCGCATAAACATGGTGTAATCCTCCTGCCTGCCGACTGCGGTATGTTTGTCAGCGGGCACTTTCTCATTGCTATGAAAAGAGCATTTTGAAGTAACCCAAAACCAACAACCAAACAAGGCTACCGTGGACATTCTCAATGGGACAGAAAGTGTCCAAAAGTATGTGGACATCCCTTTTAATTACTAAGGTCAGGTATTTCCGTCACACCCAGGTATAGAACATTGGCTCCGGAAAACTGTACATGCTATTATTGTGAAAGAGAAGATCTAGAACCAATATGAGCTCAGACATGAAGTGGTAGACGGCACAAACTCATAGAGCTGAAAGGAGCAGCACATACAAAACAGCCATACTCTATTGCATTACTAACTACGGAGTTCCAATCACCTTCTACAGGCAACATCAGCTCAAGAACTGTGCATCAGAACTTTCATGAACTGGGTTTCCATGGCCAAGCAGCTGCACACAAGCCTGTGCATAATGCCAAGCGTTGAGTGGTGGGGTGTAAAGGGCTGCCACTGGACTCTGGAGCAGTGGTAACATGGAGTGATGAATCAGGCTTATCTGGCTGTCTGATGGAGGATTCTGGGTTTGGTGGATGAATCCAGGAGAACACTACCTATACCAGAATGCATAGTGCCAGGAGTAAAGTTTGGTGGAGGGGGATGATGGGGTTTATCAGGGTTTGGGCTCCTTAGTTTCAGAGAAGGGTGGGTGATGTTTAAGCTACAGCACACAAAGACCTTTACACAGTTACATACTTCCAATGTATGTGTGGCAGCCGTTTGGGGAAGAACCTTTTCCTGCTTCAGCACGACCCTGTGCACAACGCCAGCTCCATAAACTCACAATGACAGACAGTGCGTCTCCCTAAAGCTTTCTCCTTGTGTCTCCTCACCCTTCTTCCTTTCTTGCCAATTAGTTCATAGTTATTAAGGGAATTGTGAGGAGAGAAATAACCAGGTCCTGCTCTTTATTATTACTACCTATTGGCAACTTTCCAGCAAAATTCCATGGAGCTCCATGCAGATACAATGGAGCTTATGAAGGATTCTAGGAGGTTGTGGCAATGTACTGGCAATGTTGCCACTATGCTGTCACAATGTTGCCAGATAACATTGTCACAACTGTCTGAGGTATAGCATTTCAATGCTGTGACAACGCTGTGGGCACCAAAACAATAGGTTGTCACAACGCAACTGTGCTCGCTGGGATAGGTGTATTCCCCCCCTCAAAGCCCCTGAGTATACTCCGTCGTGCTCCAAATGAAGGACACGTGCGAAGAACACGGCAGGGTCCTCCACGTCCCCCTCAGTTAACTAGCAATTAACAAGGCGAAATTGGAAACGTTTTCAGGTCAAGAGTAGAGGAGAAGTTGAGCGGAGGAGCGGAAGAAACAGAATTAGACTTTTGGGACACTCGCAGAGGGACCCTGACGTTTGTCCCTCAACAGTCAGAATGGAGCATTCTCACAGACCCCAAATCCCAGATACCATGATTAATTCAGAAATGGGAGCATTTGATATTTCCGTGACACTGGAATGGATTCAGTAATGCACCACTCTTTAAAGCAGCTAATGAACTGTTTTTACCCACAGGCTATCCGGTTACTGAACAAGCTGTGAGCCTTTCACCAATACCACTGCGCTCTGACACTGGGTTATTATTAATATACCATATCACTGCTATAGACAATATCACTGAGTCACTTCAAAAGTACAAGTACATACATATAGAAGAGAGTGGCTGCTTTTGAATGGATGTCTTGCAAACGATCTGGAAGACTGAATGAATACATGAGGAAGTGGGGCAAATAATAGGCCACTTTGGAGGGCTCCTGATATTGTTAGAGCTGATGGGGAGACATGTGCTCTGTATATTATGTCTTAATTGATACATGAACAAAATGGATAATTACATCCTCTATGAAGATACATATGTCCCGTCTGTGTGTAAATTATTAATTTAATTAAATTATTATTATTTATTGTATTTTATTATATTCTGTTATTTTCTCCAACTTTTGTCCAGTATAAAGGAAGACACAAGGGTCTGCTTATAAACCCCTCACACACACATAGCGAAGTTTTGCTGAACCCCTGTTTGCCCTGTTAGCGTTTCTCTCTTGCCTTTTGCTGTATTCTCTGGTCCTGACCCCTTTTGTCTCCGACTCTCTCTCTCTTGCTTATCCCCTTGTTTTGGTTGTCTGGTTGTTTTTGCCTCTCTGGTTCTCGACTCTCCTTTTGTTTATTCTGACTACTCTCTTGGATTTGCCCCTTTGCATTCGTTCGCTGGTCTGTCTGACTTCCTGGTTTTTCGACCTCTGCTTGTCTCTCTACTATGACCCTGCATTACCCTTTTGTTATGGTTGCCTGGATACTGCTATTGTGCTTGACTGTCAATTTGTCAAACAAACCTCCTTTGACTTTTAGCTCTGCGTGCGTCGGGCCCAGTTCTTTGTCCCTGACAAGCTGGTGATGACCATTTGGAAGGGGGAGGGTTTAGGGGATGGGGGAGCTGTATAAATAAATAAATCCTCTCTCTCAGATTTTCATTGTCTAATATACTGTACATATCAGAGAATTTCTACATAGGACCCTCCTGTCTCTGTATATTCTGTGTTTTGTGTATACAGTACTTTGTATATATTTAATATATCTCTGTTATCTCTTTTATTTAGTATGCTTAGTTAGTATGTATACAAATGCTGTGTCGGATATCAATGTGATATCAAAGTTCAACAAACTCTATACATGTTCTCATATATTGTTGGTGGATTTTGCCATTTGTAAAACCATTGGGTAACCACTGGGAAAGAGCCGCTTTCCCAAGAAAAGAACTTGCATTTTATGCATTTACAACAGGATCTGTGTCCTGGGAAAGTTCTTCGTTGCAAGAAAAAATGTACAGTTCTGGAAAAATTGAAGAGACCACCTGAAAATGATCAGTTGCTCTAGTTTTACAGTTTCTGGGTTTGTGTTTGACCAAAATGAGCAGTTCTGTTTTATTCTATACACTACTGGAACCACGTCTCCCAAATTCCAGATCAAATATTGTATCTTAGATCTGTTTATTTAGAAAATCACTAATGACCCTCCAGAAGCCTGTTTACTGAACCCTGCTCGCTGTGCATTTCACCCCAGCCACCGCTCTTTCTGTCTTTCTTGTCTTTCTGTAGGTCACTTGAGGTCATCTTACGGTGGTTAAGTGACATTGGAATGAGGTGGCGCTCATCACGGTCAGTAGAGAGTGGTTTTGGCCCTCTGCCAGTCTGTAGCTGTGTTGTCCTGTGTGTTTGCTGCTTGACCTTGTTCTTATGAACCAGACGCTCACTGTATCTGCCAGTGAAGCTAGAACCCAACCTTCTGTTCCTCACTAAGAACCTGCTGTACATGTGGAGATGCTGATTTAAGAAGAAACTTAGTATGTATATTAATGCTGCCCTGTGTTAGAGTATTAACGTTGTATTAGAGTACAACTCATGAATGTCCTGACAAATAAGCCTGTGCAAATGACAAATAAACCTGAAACTTGAACTTGAAGCTTAATAGAATCTCTGTGCAGATGTTTATTTTGTGTTTAACAGCACAAATAACTTAAAATAGAGCTCTCCAAGGTAAACTACTCCTCCAGTAAAAGTAGAAGTTCCTCCCTTTAGACCTCCACTGGAGTAAAAGTACTAAAGTATTTATCTTCAAATGTACTGAAGTATGGAGAGTAACAGGAGCATGATTTATTATGGCTCTAATGTCCTATTATCATTTCTGGAACAAGACTCTTAATCAGCTCAGTGTAGGTGAAGAGACTCTAGTGTCTCTCAGTCCACCAGTCTTTAATAGAAGCTCATTAATTAGTCTGACACTGACGTCTATTACAATCATCATAAACACAGAACACTGAAGGAGAACAGGTTCCATTAGCTAGAACCAAGCTCTGTCCAACAGGTCAAGACAAGCTCAAAACAAAGTGACCACTGTACCCTGATTGATGGGCTCGCATCACGCTTCTTTCGTACAGTAAGATACTAGACTTAGAGACTTAGAAATGTTGTGGAGTTAAAGTAAAAAGACCCCCAGAATGTAAATGTATTTTTGAGCACAGCAAAAAACATTGACTATCATATCATAAACAGGCACAGGTCCTAGACCGGTAATGTGGTAACCAGTAAGAAGGTACCCGCTCTGTATTGTTCTGAACTGTCGGGTGGGAAAGTGCATATATGCTGGATTTCCTAGACGTCGACTTGTACCTTAAAACAGTTAGAATTCATTTTTACATGGCCATTTTCCAATCTCACGTTATCCCTCAGAATTAAAGAGGCTGTTTAACCAGGCCTCTAATACTCCATATGCCCACAGTTCTTCTAATTACTGAGTTCAGCTGCTTTAAGGTTCACTCACTGATGACACAGCTTGTACAGTCTATATAGGAAAGCACTGATCTACAGAGTGGGACGCTCTGGAGCAGCTGCACATGAGCTTAAGGTCACCATGTCCTGTGAGAGTCAGCTATGTTCCAGCATCAGCATCTGACCTCACCGATGCTCCTCACAGCAGTGTCTGAACATCAGGGCCTTACTTCACAATGCTTATTCAAATCCTCACAGCAATGTACAACATAGGGACCTGAACTCACTGATGCTCAATCAAATCCTCACAGCAATGTTCTAACATCAGTGTCTAACTGGACTGATGCCCCATCAAATCTTCACAGCAGTGTTCCAACATCAGTACCTGACCTCACTGATGCTCAATCAAATCCTCACAGCACTGTTCCGACATCAATAGCTGACATCACTGATGCTCAATCAATTCCTCACAGCAATAGTCCAACATCAGTACCTGACCTCACTAATGCTCAATCAAATCCTCACAGCAATGTTTCAACATAAGTACCTGACCTCACTAATGCTCAATCAAATCCTCACAGCAATGTTTCAACATAAGTACCTGACCTCACTAATGCTCAATCAAATCCTCACAGCAATAGTCCAACATCTGTACCTGACTTCACTAATGCTCAATCAAATCCTCACAGCAATGTTCCAACATAAGTACCTGACCTCACTAATGCCCTTGTGGCTGAAAAATCTGTCATACCCCCACCACAATGTTCCAACATCAGTACCTGACCTCACTGAAGCTCAATCAAATCCTCACAGCAATGTTCCCCATCTAGTGTAATGTCTTTCCAGAAGAGTAGAGGTAGATCAAAGCAGGAATAAACTGTTAACAACCTTCAGAAGAAACGCTGGACGAGCAGGTGATCTTTGGACATATATGTGTATGCAAATGAGCTCTGTTCTGACTGGCTGTCCTGCATTGTGCCGCATTCAAAAAGCAGCCCAGGCTGAAAGGCTCCTCCTAAATTCTGCGAGAGTGGGTGGGATTAAACCGCTGTACGCCGAGTCGATAACATTTCCATTCTCAGCACGTTTGCTGCTGGTTCCTCTGAACATTTCCCCTTCATCTTGCCAGAACCCAGTGCCGTTTCCCCTTCGCTGACTCATGAGAGACATCTTCAGAAAGACGGATTAAATAATAAATGACTGCTGGATTATCCTGTGTGCGATGTTTGTTTTAAAGACTTGTTGGGTGGAGTCCCAGTGGTGGCTCCAGCTTCATCTTGCTGAGTAGAGCTTTTAGTGGGAGGGCCACTCAGGGACACACAACACATGACTGGGTGGTTGAAACTTGGAAGCAGACAGCGGAGGGCTGACTAGTGTCTGAAACTTTCTTTAAGGAGCCGTCATAGCTTAGCTTAGTGGCTATCAATGTCTTTAAAAGTAGGGTCTAGGGTCTACTTAAAACTAGGGTCGTAGTCGAGACCATTACAGGTAAGAGATTACAGATTAAACAGCCCATTCTGAGTTCATTTACAAACATCCGCCCATTTAACAATGTAGCTCCGCCCACACTAAAGTTATACTGAGTGGGACTGGTTCCAAGTGTGGGAAGTGTGGGATTGCAGCTACACATACAGAAGTAGTGTCTCTTAGTATGGTGTGCTAACCCAACATACCAGACGTCTCGGCATGGAGTTGTAGAGGTTCCTAATGGTGCCCTGTAATAATCCACCCCATGCAGTTTGAATATTCTCACACAGTTCCTGCATTTTACCTACTGTCACAACTTTTTTGGAACTGTCACATCCTGCCTTGTCTTGCCCATGTTTGTCTGTTTTCTCTGGTTTTCTGTTTCTTGTCACTTCCATGTGCCTTTTGTTGTCCTGTTCCCTGTGCTTCTGTTTGTTTTGGTTTTTGGCTCCTCCTGTCTCCGCCCCCTTGTCAGTCCCCTCACCTGTCCCTAGTTTGTAGCTCCGCCCCTTCCCAAGTGTTCCCCCGTGGTACTCCCTGTTGTCCCCTGTGTTCTGGCTTGGTGTTTTGTATCCATGTCGGTCGTTTGTCCTCATGTCGGTTGTTTTTGTAACCTGGTTCAGTGTTTCTTAGTGTTTTTTGCTTCTTTGGTTTTGTTTTGTCTTATTTGTTCTGTTCATTAAATCCTTGCGCCTATATCCTGCCTCCTCGTCCTGTCTCCACGTGACAGGAACTGGGTTTATAGCATCCAGATACTTTAAGACTTTATGATACATGGTATAATGTTTGGTTAGAACATGAAAGCAGCAGTGCTACATTAAAAATACAATCCAAAACCACGAATACAGTTATTTTAGTAACTCTGTAGGTTACTATTCACAAGGCTACATGACACTTACATAAGCTTGTCATGACAACTGACAAAACCCTACATAAATGCTCAGGCATATTCCAATAAGCATCATAAGGTTTACCAATACCTGGCACCAACTTAACTGCACTAAATAAAGTTAAAGGGGATCTACTACACTCATTTCCAACGTTCAGAGTTTTATCACATGCTTTAATTTTCCCATACTGTACATTTGTGTCCACCCTCTGTCTGAAACGCTCTGTTAGAGCTCCTGTGTCTTTAAGCCCCGCCTCCCGATGAGCCCAGTGTGCTTTGATTGTTCAGCTTGCCCACTCTGTTCTGACTGGTAAACTGTCAGAGTGGCATCCCGATACAAGTTCTAAGCTCCACACCTCTGTAGCTGTTCTTACAATGGTGTCGGTCCTGCCATATCAGTTGAAAGTGTTAGTGACATCCTGCCACAAGTTCAACAGGAGGCCAATAAGGACTGTGCTACGGGATGATGTCACCTTGTAACAGACCAAAGGGCTGGAATCCCAACAGAGGCATTTCAGGCAGCTGAGGAAAGTGGTTTCTGTGGGAGAGAGGTTCTCCCTCTATCGTGTCCTATGGGCTAACGTTGCAGCACATCTACATGCAAGCTACAGCACAATAAAGGAAAGAGGGAAACTCGGAAAAAAGCATAATCGGTCACTTTTGACTGGAATTTTTGCCTTTTTTTTTGCATTTCTACACAATTCAATCATGAAGATCTGTGATGGACTGGCGGACTACAACCCAATGATCCCAGAGATATGCCCCAGCGACCCTCTTTGAGAATAAGTGGCTCGGGATGAATGAATGAATGAATGAGTGAATGAGTGAATGAGTGAATGAGTAAATGAATGAATAAATGAATGGATGGATGGATGGATGGATGGATGAATGGGTAAATTAATGGATGGATGGATGAATGAAAGGTTAAGATGTAAACAAAGTTATTTAGAGAGGTTTGGTGTAAAAGGTTCTGCTCTATAGAAGGTCAAATTCCTCTTTAAACAGGACTCATTATTCTCTCTCTGTCATGAAACACCAAGTTGGTCAGTGTGCAGACATGATGACATCCAGAAAAGTGCACTGTCATGTAATCGATGAACATCGGCACCTCGGCACCACACCACAGTGTGTAGCGGAAGGTATGGTACATGGCGGGTGAGCCTCTCTGTGTGAAAGTCCGGGACTCCAGCAGACTCCTTTGCGTAACTGAGTGTTGGCAGCGCGGGGGTTATCTAACACACACACAGGGGTGGAGCTCAGCCACCAAGACGCAGCACCAGTGTGTGTGTGTATATGAATTATTTATACTTGCACACACCAACGCACTTGTTGATGAACTGATACTGACGAGCTTCAGCAGCCAGCCCGTGTGCCTCCTGCACTTCTATTACTATTTTATGGGGAATCATATTTTACCCGTAATGACAGGAACGCATGAAATATCTGATGATGTGGGTGGTTGTACGGCTTCCCATGAGGAAAAATGCTTTTTACACAAAATGCAGCTAAAACTAAAAGAGCCAAGGCATTTCCTGGTTAGATAAGAGTCAGGTTTACATGGAGGAATGAGACTATGAAGCTGTAGAGAGAGAGAGAGAGAGAGAGAGGGAGAGAGAGCACAGTAATGCCATACGAAAGAAAAATATATGTAAGCTCACTGGACAAAAATGAGTCACCTTGTGTGTTTAAGGTGGTAGTAACTTCAGGCTCCTGCTGATGGTGCTGCACGAGGATGACGGGGCTATAAATACCTGCGGGGTGTGAGTGACGGGATCCATAGATTGAGAAGAGGTGCTACAGTGCAGTGAATGTCTCGTTCCATGTGTGGTAAATGGCTCCAAAGCAGATGTTAATGATTGGCTAAAAGGAGTGACTGCATTTTGGAGTGCCAAAGACCATAGTGTGAAGGAAGTAGCTGAATCTGCAGGTGTATGGAAGCGTACAGTCATACGGGTCTACCAGCAGTGGCTAAAATCACAGTCTACAGAGAATTCTCCTCAGAATTGTGCCAGGGAAGGCATCCACCAAATCTGGCCCAACTACACAATTCCATGATGCAAGAGTGTCTGAACATTTATGTGGCCTACATCCAGAAACTTGTCCAGTCAGTTTGCCATGCCAAATCCAATCACAGCTGTTGTTGGTGCTTGTGAAAGTATTACACTATTAGGTACGTTTCAGTCACAGGTGACTCAGTTTTTGTCTGGTGATCTTATATACATTCCTCCTTTCCAAAAAAAATGTGCAGTAAAAACTGGTTTAAGTCTAAAACTTTTCTTTTAAAAGAATTTTAAATTGAGGAGTGAGGGTCAGTATGACTGGATTAGACATATTGAGGAGTGAGGGTCAGTATGACTGGATTAGACACATAGAGGAGTGAGGGTCAGTATGACTGTGGATTAGACGCACAGAGGAGTGTGGGTCAGTATGGCTGTGGATTAGACACATGGAGGAGTGAGGGTCAGTATGGCTGTAGATTAGACACATAGAGGAGTGAGGGTCAGTATGGCTGTGGATTAGACACATAGAGGAGTGAGGGTCAGTATGACTGTAGATTAGACACATAGAGGAGTGAGGGTCAGTATTGCTGTAGATTAGACACATAGAGGAGTGAGGGTCAGTATGGCTGTGGATTAGACACATAGAGGAGTGCGGGTCAGTATAAGCCCAGGCTAAGAAAGTGCATGTGAAACTGTGTTTCTGTCAAGCCGTTGGTCATTTCACAGTAAGTTAACATACCGGCTAACTCTGCTGACTCAGGCTATTGTTTCCCAAGGCCTGTCAGCTGTGGAGTCTTAGGCGGTCAAAACAATTAGACTTGTGGTGTAATCGTGAAGACGCTTCTCCACTCGTCCGAGGTGTGAATCGGCCACAGAGGTTTAAATGCCAGAGAACGTTCCACCACTCATCTGAACAGATAAAGTGGTGGGAACATGCTTGTGCACTTAGAGCTCTGTGGCTGATTCACATTAGAGACAGGTCACTGACTGGAAAATGAATGGGAAAGCTCATCTTGCTCAGCTCGGAGTCGGCTTACAGGAAGGGTCCAGCCCTTCAACAAAACGAGCCAGTCAGCGTGCCAGTAAGGACAAGTATAAGAGATACAGGCCTGGTCTTGTTCGGAGGAAGATGGCCACTGATACATGTTTCTTAAACTGGTTCTGTGCAGGATATGTCATCAACGTCAACAAAGGGTGTCGCACAACAGCATTAAACAGGACAACCTGCGAGAGTTTGTGCTGTTATTCCAGGTGTTTGTTTATATCCAGAAAGCAAGCACAGATCAACTACTGGAGATAAGAAGTAGAAGAGGTTCTTCAGCAGACCACTGGGTGGCGCCAATGTTGCCTTCTTTTCCTCAACAACTAACACACCCACTGATGGTCACGGTTCGGACTGAAGAACCTACTATTCTTTGGTTTTTTTTTCAGGTTGCGAACCTATTTACTTTTGGTAGAAATGTGCCAAACGGTTCAAGATTAGGTGTGGAACGGAACCCATTCCATGTTGGCGGAAAAGGCTACTGAGTGGGCAGACTTGCCAATAAGGACTTGGTCACGCATCTCAAACGGGAAGATTACAGCACAGGCGCAGTCGCCTTGGTTGACTACTATAGCACTATTCAACCTGGACTAATAAATCTTGCTAACAAACATAGGCAAGCAGCTAAGTAGCCAACACTGGGTTATGCCAAACATTAGCTAGCTGTTTTTAGCAGGGAGTGAATGACTGAGAATGGAATTGCTCTCTGTTAAATTGTCCTGAAAGAATAATTGGGTTCAGGTTTCCGTCTGAAAGTGCCATAGTTAAGCCACAACCCAGTTCACTAGGTGCTGAGACAGTTACCCTACGATCACACTAGCGGGTGACAAGTCACTTATGTCGCCCCAAGTTTGACTGTTGTGGGTGTGTTTGAGCTCGCGGTGTAACGTGTGGGCAAGTACAATGTCCAGGAAAGCTAGCTAGCTTTCAAAGCACGTGTTATTATTGATAAAAAAATGTGTATGGAAACCTAACTGCTTGCATTTGTGGCTAGCTTTATTGGCCCATTAGCATGCTGGCTAACCTAGCTAGCCATCGAGTGACTTAACTGCCTTGAGGCGCCAACAATATCCCCTACTTCCTTCCACACTTCATTTTTCTTCAAATGTATATCCACAAAGACGTATCATATAAACTGGGGAAAGAAGAAACCGAGGTTATGAGCTTCTCCTCCATGTTTAACACCAGATTGCTGAGAACTGGAAGCAAATGCTGGTAGGAACTAAAAGTTCAGACAGCAGGAGCTGGGGGGACCTCGGACCTGCGTGTGTGCTATAGATCAGAAATATTTGTAGGAGCCGATCATTTACAATGTGGCTTCACCGTGTCGGAATTAATTTGCAGAAAGTCAAGAAAATCTCAACTCAACTTGCCGCTTGTTGCTCTGTGCTGCTTTGGTCGCTAAATCACGGCTACAAATCAGTTCAATTCGAAGTATATTATGGGAATCTTCAGTACATCTAGAACCCTGCAGAACTGTATGGATAAAAAATCACATTTAGACCAAATAAAGAGAACCTGTATGCAACAACAACCAGTATACTGCATAAACTACATGGTAACAAATACCTAATTTGATGTCAGCAGATTATTGTTATTATTATTAACCAGCTGTTTCTTAAACTTTATTTACTGTTTATTTATTGCTATTTTTTAAACGCTCTTTGTTGGTTTTAATGTTTTGCTGGTGCACTTTTCTCCTGCTCCAACCTCAAAAAATAAACCAAGAGTATCCAGACAGCGATTCTAATTAAGGTGCACCTGTTGTTGACACAGCTGCTCAACTGCACACACAGCTTGTATAATCTCCCTAGAAAAAACACTGACCAATAGAACAGGACACTCTGAAGCAGCACCACATGAGCCTACGGTCACCACACCCAAAGCATCAGCTGGACAACTGTAAGGCTAGAGATATACTTGCTGCTTGGCCAACTGGCTGCATCATGAACGAAACTGCTCCATGTGCTACATGAGTTACTGGAGGACCCCACTAGAGGGCGGTTCAGAGATCACTGACCATAAAGAACTTTGGGATTACAGTTATATGTAGTTATAGTGTTGTTTCCACATCATCTCCGGGTAGCGGCCAGGACACATCATATAGATGTGGGTGATTGCAGACTTGGCCACACAACCCTCACTCAAAACCTTCGGCTGTTTTTTGGGCTGAGCAGCTGTGGAACTGGTTCTCTGGGCTCAGGAGCTATAGAACTGGTTCTCTGTGCTCAGAAGCTGTGAAACTGGTTCTCTGGGCTATGGTGCTGTGAAACTGGTTATCTGGTCAAAGGAGCTGTAGAACTGGTTCTCTGGGCTCAGGAGCTTTGAAACTGGTTCCCTGGGCTAAGCAGCTATAGAACTGGGTTCTCTGGGCCAAGGAGCTGTGGAACTGGTTCCCTGGGCTGAGGAGCTGTGGAACTGAGATCTCTGGGCTATGAAGCTGTGGAACTAGGTTCTCTGGGCTGAGGAGCTGTGGAACTGGGTTCTCTGGGCTCAGGAGCTGTGAAACTGATTCTCTGGGCTGAGATGCTGTGAAACTGGTTATCTGGGCTGAGATGCTGTGAAACTGGTTATCTGGGCTAAGGAGCTATAGAACTGGGTTCTCTGGGCCAAGGAGCTGTGAAACTGGTTATCTGGGCTGATGAGCTCTGAAACTGGTTATCTGGGCTGAGATGCTGTGAAACTGGTTCCCTGGACTAAGGATCTGTAGAACTGGGTTCTCTGGGCTGAGGAGCTATGGAACTCGTTCTCTGGGCTGAGGAGCTGTGGAACTGAGATCTCTGGGCTCAGGAGCTATGAAACTGGTTCTCTGGGCTCCGGAGCTGTGAAACTGGTTCTCTGGGCTGAGATGTTGTAAAACTGGTTATCTGGGCTGAGGAGCTGTGGAACTGGTTCTCTGGGATGAGGAGCTGTGGAACTGAGATCTCTGGGCTGAGAAGCTGTGGAACTAGGTTCTCTGGGCTGAGGAGCTGTGGAACTGGTTCTCTGGACTAAGCACCTGGGGAACTGTGTCTTGACGAAGCTCCATCCAGCACCATTGGGATGAGCTGGAGTGATTCAGAACTGATTATCCACAATGAGTACCTGACCTCACTAATACTCTTCTGAATGCTGAATGCAATCAAATCTTCCCAGCAATGTTCCAACATTTACTGTAAAGCCTTGCCAGAAGAGTAGAGGTTGCTACTGCAGGCAAGGAGGAGCAAACTCCCTATTAATGCCCTCCATTTCAGTAGAGACACTTTAAGAGCAGGTGTCTAGAGACTTATCACATATCACCCAAAATCATTCTGGCCAATGCTTCACAACGTAGTCCTATTATAACCTTCACTGTTACTGACACGGTGATACAGCGCTGCTGTATCAAAACATCTGGCAGGGTATTTCACAGAGGCAGGATTTGTGGAACAGCCAGGTTACTTAAAGGGGAATTCCACCACAACATTTCAGCATAATGTATTGGTTAAGATGCAAACAGAATCATTCAGAGTGGTGAAATGGTTGATCGTAGAGACCCAAGTGTTCTTTACAGTGATGGTTAAGGGAACCAGGCGTCACCATGTCTTCAACACAATAGAGCCACCTTAAAAGGAATAGCTGCACCCAGAAGGAATCAACCGATAGGATTGAAACTTGGTGGGTAGCCCTGACATCATGAGACATGCAAATGATTCAAGTTTCCGCGACACACGTGACATAAGCAAGGACGGGCCTTATCGCTGTACCTGACTGACCCAACAACCAAGATGGGACATTCAGCGAGCAGTGATGCCCTCCATGAGTCATCCTGTTAGTGTCAGTACCATTGGCAGATGACTGCACGACGCAGGACTACATGCACACAGGCCATTACGGTGACCGTCCTTAACACCACGTCAACGTCACCAAAGACTGCAATGGTGTCGTGCCAGACTGTCATGGAGTGACTCAGAATGGCCGCGGGTCATCTTCAGTGACGAGTCCCGCTTTGATCTTGGTGGAGACGACCAACGAATCCGTGTGTGGAGGCACCGTGGTCAGCACCAAGATGAACGGTTTGTTGTCACACATCACATGTCCAGAAGGCCTGGTGTCACTCCACCTCCACCCCTGCCGCACAATCTGCAGCAACTGTGTGAGAATATTCAAGCTGCATGGGATGGATTATCACAGGACACCATTAGGAACCTCTACAACTCCTTGCCGAGACGTCTGGCATGTTGCGTTAGCCCGACGCCATACTGAGAGACACTACTTCTGTATGTGTAGCTCAATAAATATTGATCATATCAGTCTAAATGTATCATCATTTATTGTTGCTGGTAACTTTTATCTTCCTTCCCAATAGCACTGCAATCCCACACCTCCTTCTGGGTGCAGCTGTTCTTTTGATGACGAGTGTATCGTAACACAACAACATCTCAGGCATCAGGCAGTGTATAAATAACTGTTGCATGGAATAACTTTCTGTGTGGGAGCTTTTGGAGGTGGAGGTCTGGTTACCATCACCCACTACCGTGAACAATTCTGACTCTGTACGTTTCTCTAGTACTTCACACCAAACCACTCTGAATGACTCAGGAACTTCCTGTCTGATAGGTCAGTGAAGAGGTCAGGAACCTCCCACTGGACGTTATTCACCACTGGACTAAGTGAAGGTGACGTACCTGATAAACCCGAACTGCATGCGAGTTCTACATTATACATGAACATAAGATCTAAATTTGTCAGATGTTCCCCAGAAACCGTATGACAACCAGAGCAGGTTCTTATTTGCCTTGTTACCAGGTAAACATGAAGTATCCATAGTTACCACCGCAGGTGAGCGAGGACATTGACCCATTGATGCCTGGGTGGATTTTCTGCCTTCAGATCAGGATTCTACTGCTACTCTAGCACATGTGTGAGGAAAGCAACCTGCATTTCCCTGGGTTCTCTTTCAGCTCCTCGGTTCTCTTTCAGCTCCTCGGTTCTCTTTCAGCTCCACGGTTCTCTTTCAGCTCCTCAGTTCTCTTCTAGCTCCTCAGTTTTCATTTAGCACTTCAGTTCTCTTTCAGCTCCTAACTTCTCATGTAGCACATCAGATGTCTACTGCTCCTCAGTTCTTATTTAGCTCCTCAGTTCTCATTTAGCACCTCAGATCTCTTTTATCTTCTCAGTTCTCTTTTTTCTCCTCAGTTCTCTTTCATCTCCTCTGATCTCTTTTATATCATCAGTTCTCTTTTATCTCATCCATTCTCTTTTATCTTCTCAGTTCTCTTTTATCTCATCAGTTCTCTTTCATCTCATCTGATCTCTTTTATCTTCTCAGTTCTCTTTTATCTTCTCAGTTCTCTTTTATCTCATCCATTCTCTTTTATCTTCTCAGTTCTCTTTTATCT